>MDKI01063310.1:0-37949 GCA_005239505.1 Nicotiana paniculata | reverse complement strand
TATATTGAGCAGAAGTAAGGAAAGTTTTACTCATATACGAAAAAGGAAAATATTTAAAATCAGAAAGGAAGGAAAGATTTAAACCCTAATTTTTAGGTAAAAAACTTAAATCGGCAGAAATAAAAAGACAAAGAGTCACATTCTTCATCGAATGAACATAGACAGGAATATACTCAAAGAACATATAATCGAACCAGATCTGGTCCCAAAATAAAAGGTCTGAAACCCTAATCTTAGGTAAACCATAAAATCGATAAAAAATAAAGGTAAAGAATCAAATATTTTAATAAAATAAACATAGACAAGAGGTTGTTCAAAAAGAAAAATCAGAATCAAACTAGGTCTGAAACCCTAATTTAGGGCAAATGAAGGAAATTAACAAGAATAGGCAGATTCACGCATAATGAAGTGAATATAAACGAGATAATGCTAAAAATCAAAGTTTGAACCAGTTTAGGTTTGAACCAAAGAGAATATTATACCCTAACCTTTAGGGCTAAGTAAGAATCCATAAGAGATACGTAAAACAACCGTACTCACAAAGAATACGGGATGAACACAGACGGAATACACAATAGGTTACGGATTTTGAACCAGATTTGGTTCGAATCTCTTAAGACATGCTTGCCATTTTAGGCAAGCCATTAGGAAATACCAAATCGGGTAGCCAGTAAGGAGATAAAACCAAATAAGGTAAGGAATCATTGATTGATTCCATTCCTGGGGTTAGAATCATGGAGATTTTGAGTGACAACGTTAGGGTTTTGAGAAGAGAAGAAGAAGTGAGAGTTGGAGGGCGGCGGAGTGGGTGAAATGGGTTAGGGTTAGACGGGTAGGTTATAACTAAAAAGGGGTGGAGTGGTACGGGGCGTTGATCTTCAGAGATCAACGATTGTGATTTAAAAATATTGGGTCGGGTGTTTTGGACGGATATAGGTCTGGGTTAATGGGTATTTGGGTATTGGGTATTGGGTATTGGGGTATTGGGGTATTGGGATGGTGTATTGGGATGGGGTAATTGGGTAGTGTATAGTTCCGAAATTGGATTTTTAGGGGCTATATTTTAAATACTCAATTTAATAAATAAATAATTTCTAAAAAACAATTAATAAATAACAAAAATATCACTTGTGCATGAAAATAATTTATAACAATTAATTAGCATTATAAAAATATAAAAAGTTATTTTCTTGTATGAATAATTTAGTTATGCATATATATGTATGGGCTATTATTGCAAAATATGCAATTTTAGCCTAAGGATGCAAAAATATAATTATAATAAATATATAAAAATATTTAAAGCTTAATACGGATATAGATGATGAAAATTAAATGATAAATCATCATAAAATTTATTTGAGATACAATTAATAATTACTTATATAATAATATGCAGGAATAAATTGATTAAAAGCTTTTTTAAAAAATTATAGAAAATTATGGAAAAATACTTGATGATGCTCATGCACTAGTTTGAAGGTAATATATGTATTTTGAGAAATATGAGAAAAAAATGGGTATCAACATTCATTAGGGCCTATTCCACATACAAGAATTTTCTTAGCGCGAAAATGTTTCTTTATGGCTTTTCTATCAGCATCATTGAACTCCTTCCTTGTCTTAGGAACAGTCACATCTGGATTTCCAACCTTCTTAGTAGGGACAAAGGGTTTGTCACAGATAATGACCCATATCTCGGAATCTTCAGTCTTGATGAAGTCGTGCATCCTTGTCTTCCACCACCCATAATATTGACCATTGAACCTAGGTGGCATGTAAGTAGACTGACCTTCTTCAAAGTTTGGTGGAGCAGCCATGATGATCCTTTCGAGGTGTTAACCTGATAAAAAGAACATGCTCTGATACCAATTGATAGAATATGAAGATCCACCAAACTATATAGAGACCAGGTTCTCCATTAGTTTCCACATATTATACACACAAAATAGAATGTAAATAACACATGAAACTTTTACGTGAAAAATTCCCGGGTCAATGGGATTAAAAATCACGACCTACACTTGTAGGATTTCAACTTCAATATGAGAAACCTTTTATATTACAAACTATGTAACATAGGAATAAACTCCTTAATCCCTCACTAACTTGTAATACACCTATTATAGGCCACTTTGCAATAAACTTATTACAAAGACTTCAACACATGACTAACTCTAGCCACGACACAAATACTGAAGTTTATGATTTGCAAGGGTTTCCTAATCAATGCTTCTAGACAAGCTAAGTATGAATTACAATGAAGAACTATTACAAAGTTACAACTCTACTAAGGACATACAAAGACTTGATATGAAAACTGGTCCATAGCAGCGGTGTACTTTGTTCTTGATGCATTGGGGAATGGTTGTTCTTGATAATCAATCACTTGGAGTGCTTGAGTAAATTCTCTAGTGTTCAAGTGATGTTTTGTTATGGGATTAATGTTAATATAACATTGATGACATCTCTTGAATGATGTAAGCACTTAATGGTACAAGGTCCTTCCCAATAGAAATGACTGTTGTACTGTGTTGTACTGTTTGCGTGTGCAATGCAGTTAGTCACTTTCCAGTTGTGGAGAGTTGACTTCGTACTGTTACTAGGGGAACCCAAGATCATCTGTTCCTTGTGTTGATTCTTTAGCTTCTGAAGTTCTGACAACTCTCTCTAGCTTGAGTCAGGTTGTTTTCATGCGCATGAGGCTGTGTACCAAAAGTGCATCAGGTTCCCTATTTGGTTCTTGACAATAAGTTTGTTAGATCATCAAAACATAAAACGAAGGTACTTATAACCTATCACATTAATTGCATAAGTTGATTTTAGTATTTAACGTAATTATGATTAAAAAAGGTATGCGAGTTAACATTATTTATTGCCATACCACGACTCACAAGTAAATTTCACAAATAGTTTATATAACTATGACTTTTTTTCACCAAAGTCATATAACTTTGTTTTCTCACACAAAAGTCATATAACTATGACTTTTTTTCATCAAAGTCATATAACTTTGTTTTCTCACACAAAAATCATAAAACTTTCACTAACTCACACAAAAATTATAGTGATCGAAAACAAATTTTACGGTAGTATTTTCTTATTTTACGTTTATTTTTTATTTTCAATCTAATAAATAATTATCCAATTAAAATTGGAGAAATATGAGTATATTTCTAACCGTTCTAAAAAATAGTAGTCGATAAAATATATATATATATATATGTGTGTGTGTGTGTGTGTGTGTGTGTGTGCGTGTGTGTATTATATACATATAATATACTGATTCTATATATATTTTGGCTAGCAAATGCAACTAGTTTCAGCCGCGCTATTAATCTTTTCCCCTTAAAATAGGAATGACCCAACCTAGCCTTACCCAATACTCATATACGTAGTTTAAAATAATAGTAGAAGTGAATTCTTCCCCCATAAGAAAGTTAGCTCGGAATGCATGTGATTCTAATAAAAAATTAAGGAAATAAAAGGTATAATTAGAGAGCATTTGAAATAAAAATGCTATCGATTTGAATAAAAATCTAGAAAAGAAAAATAAAAGATAGAAGTATCATGTTTTGAAGGATTTACTATTCACGTTTAGTATTATTTTAATTGTCACGATCCAAAATTCACTAGAGGTCGTGATGGTGCCTAACACTACTGTCAGGCAAGCCAGCAGTGAATGACTAACTTAATTACTCATTTTAGTATTTGAAATCGTAATTCTCATTAATTAAAGAGTACAAAATAGAATTTACAGGGTAAGTGATGATATTTACACGAACTATAGAAATGATCTATCCCCTAAGAATCTCCAAAACCCGGTGCCACAAGTGCATGAGCATCAACTAGAAAATATGATAAAATATAACATTTTTTTGGATTAAAAATTAGATAGGAGAATGTAAATAACCCTGATGGAGACTCAATATGCTGCAGACTCGCAATATGGGAAGTAGCTCACTAAGACCCCGCAATAGCCGCGCCTTTGTGCCCACAAGGTCACTAGACATATATGCACCTGCAAAAAATGTGCAGCAAGTATAGCATGAGTACGTAAAATAACGTGGTGAGTATCTAGTCTAATCTCGAAGAAGTAGTGATGAGGGGTCTTACTATGGGCTAACAATGAAATTCCAATTTTTTAATTAAGCATGGATTACGTAAATACAACTGAAAACTCAATAACAGGAAATAAATAAACAATTATTTCACTGATAGTAAAATCCCAAATTAATTTCTATTATTGGACTCCAAGTATATTACGCACGAATTATGCCGAGGTCGTACGATCCGATCCAACATATAAAATATAAATTGTGCACTGCCGAGGGTCGAATGGCGCGAACCATATATGCATCTATTTGCTACCGAGGCGATCGGCCCGCTCCACAAAAAGAGAAAATACATTAAACAACCGATTCAAGATTCTTAAGGGGCTAATATTCAAAGAAATGCTAATTCTCATTATCGGTCAAGTGACCCGTCCAAAACTCAAGTAAATGAAGTTTAATATTTTATCATTTTTTTATCAAGTTTCAATATGATTTAAGCAATTATATTAACAAGTAGGGTGCAAACATCCCAAGTATAACATGATTTGGGTCCTAGACTACCTGGACATGCATAATTAGTAGCTACGTACGGACTCTCGTTACCTCGTGCGTACGTAGCCCCCATAAATAAAAGCACATATTAAATCAATTTACATGTGGGGTTAATTCCCTCTTACAAGATTAGAAAAGAGACTTGCCTCGTCTTAAAGCCCACTTTCCGGTCACAATTTCGCTCTAAAGCCTCAACTTGGTGTTGTTCAATCCGAAACTAGTCAAACAATGTGCAAGTTAATAAAAAATATACTCCAATGCTTGAAATTTAACAATTTCTAAAAATTCTCAACTCCGCTCGAAAAAATTGGCAGTGGGCCCATGTCTCGGTACCCGATGAAACTCACAAGATCCGATAATACGAGTTCAACCATACTAATTTCATTCAAATCCGACTCCGAATCAGTATTCAAAACACGAAAATTCATTTTGTGAAATTATAGAAATTTCTTCCGATTTCTTCTTGAAAATCAATAATCTAACGCTGAAAATGAAGATTAATATATGAAATATAATCACAAGTGAGTCAAGAATGCTTACCTCAAGTTTTGTGGTGAAATTCCTCTCGAAAATCGCTAAATCCCGAGGTTCCCAACTAAAAAAATGAAATAATGACTCAAAGGTCCAAAATAGAGGACTTATAACACTTCCCCGACTTCCTTCTTCGCGTTCGCGATGAACAAAATTCTCAAAAGCCATTTCCAAACTCTTCTGGGACAACCTCTAGTATAATGGTCATAACTTTTCATACATAACTCCAAATTCCAAATAGTTTGATTTTGAAAACTAGACACAAAGGGCTACAACTTTTATTTTTGGATCATCTCCAAATTCTTTATAGATTGTGAGATATAAGTTTCCAAAGTCGAACGACGGACAACAAGAATTCCTTTTCGCGAACACGAGAACCTCTTAGCAAACGCGAAGAACAAAATCCCAGCAGCAAAATCCTTCTTCGCGAACGCGAGAACCTCTTAGCAAATGCGAAGAACAAAATCCCAGCAACAAAATCCTTCTTCGCGAACGCGAGATGCTCCTCGCTAACGCAAAGAACAACACCACACATCAGAAAAACTAGCATCTAAAGTAGCCCAAAATGATCCGATAATACCTGATACATACCCGAAACACACCGAGGCCCTCGAGACCCAACCAAATATACCAACAAGTCCTAAAACATCATAATACAAACTTAGTCGAGGCCTCGAATCACATCAAACAACACTAAAAACATAAATTGCACCATAATTCAAGCCTAATGAAACTAAGTAATTCCAACTTCTACATTCAATGCCGAAAATCAAGTCCGATTGACCTCAAATTTTGCACACAAGTCATAAATGACATAACAGACCTATTTAAATTTTCAGAATCGGATTTCGACCCTGATATCAAAAAGTCAACTCTAGGTCAAACATCTAAACGTTCCATTTCCAGCTTTCGCCATTTCAAGCCAAAATCAACTACGGAATTCCAAATAAATATCCGGACACACTCATAAGTCAAAAATCGCCATACAGAACTAATACCAGGCTCGAAAACGGACATCGATAACATTAAAATACACTTCAACCCATATTCTAATTCTTCCAAAATGCCAACTTTCCACAATAAGCGTTGTGACGCTTATGGGTTATCCAAAACCCTATCCGGGCATATGCTCAAGTCCAGAACCATCATACGAACCTATTGGTACCTTCAAATCTTGATTCCTAGGTTGTTTACTCAAAAGTCAAACCTTAATCAACTCTTCCAACTTAAAGCTTCCGAAATGAGAATTTTATTTTCAAATCATTTCCGAACTTCCCGAAATTCAATTCTGATATCATGCACAAGTCATAATACCTGTATGAAGCTAAGCTACCCAAGGCCTCAAACCGTCGAATGACGCGCTAGACCTCAAAATGACCGGTCGGGTCGTTACATTAATTTTTATACATGAGTGTTGGGTCGGGTTGGCTCATATATTTTAATCGGATTATTATTTATTAACTGAAAATGAGAAAATAAAAACCACAAAATAAGAAAATACTACTGAAAAATTATATTTTTCAATCACTATGATTTTTGTTGAGTGAGTAAAAGTTTTATGATTTTTATGTGAAAAATATAATTATATAACTTTGGTGAAAGAAAGTCATAATTATATGATTTTTGTGTGAGAAAATAAGTTATATGAATTTAGGGGAAAAAATCATAATTATACAAGCATTTGTGAAATTTAGCTCACGAATCACATTGTCGCGATTGGATTTGAGTAGGTAACGTCAATTATGATGATTAAAGAAAGAGGAAAGTAAATCACAGATAATGAAATTCCGAGAATACCCTCACCTTCATCACTCAGTATTCAACAAGTTCAGAACCAGAAAGAGGGAAAATCAGGAGGAAGAGCTTTTTGGGTTCAATTTTTAAGAATAATAAGAGCTCTTTCCTCTCGACTTTGACTCCGACTCTCTATTTTTCTCTCTCCGTATGTATACTCATATGCGTATGCGCTGAGCATACAAAAATACGTAGTAGTATATGTATATACGTACGTGAAAATCTCCAGATCGAAGTTAGGGTTTTAGTTTTTTAAGGTCTTCAAAATGTCAGGGCTTCATCGATCTTCTAGTGCTCCTTCAAAAAATGGCCTTCCTCCTCAGGAACTCCTTGACGATCTTTGCAGGTGCCTATTGCTCTTTATGTTATTGTGCAAAAATTTGTTTTTCTTCTTTTTTGTTGCATTTTTTTTGTGATTCAAGCTATTTTGCGGACTTGGTTGTGAAATAGTGTACTTGTAGTGATCATAATTTCAAAATTTAGCTATAGTAGTGGTTAATTAGTGTTAACTTCGTGTACTCAAGGGTCTGACCTGGTTAATGAAGTGGTAAGAGAACCATGATGTCTCAATTCAGATCCCAGCGAGGAAATACTACTAGGTGATTTATGCTTAAAGCCTGGATACCTGTTCTGGTGGGAGGTAGTAGGTACCCGGTGGAATGGTTGAGGCGAATGCAAGCTGGTCCAGTCATTGGTGTCATAAAAATATATAGTGTTACCTTTGCCTATGCGAGCTGCCCAATGGCTATTGATCTTGAGTTAGGATAAAAAAGGATGGTTGTGGTAGGTTGATCATAGTGTTAAAAGCTAGTGTAAATAAGGAGGATCCAATAGAGAATGAAATGGACCTCAATTTTAGATATATGGGATTAACATCCAATGGTGTGGGTTAGTGATGTAGTTGGAACGAATACCATGGGAGATTAAAATGTTAGAACTCCAAGAAAGCAAGAAAAGTTAGGTTAATCTTGTGATCTATATAAATTTTGGTGCTTAGCGTCATTCGGTACTTTTAAAGGTAAGGTGATGCATGTAGTCGAGGGAAGTAGTAGATTCAAGCAAGCTGACCTGGTCGCCGATGCTATAAGAAGTAGCAGATTCATGTAAATGACCTAATTTGGTATTTGAATTGAAGTTGTTTGATTGATTGGGTCTTATTAGTTGCATGTAATTCAACAGCTTCATGTGATGGAGAGTTCTCTTGTTTCGTTGTAGAATTATGACTACCTAAGATAAATTTAAAAATGTGGGAAATGGAATTCCTAATTTCTTGAATGTAAGGGCAAGTTTTTCTTAGTTGCTGAGACTGTTGGGACTGAATAAAGGAGGGAACGGGCAGTTCTACTTGAGTATTTTGTGCCCTGCTTAAAACAAATACTACCTTTAAACTCTTTTGTTCTCACTGCGTTATAGACCTATTGCTTGTTCTGACAATAGCTCCTATACTTGTGATTGAATTCATTGAGATGTGTTATCCTAGGCGTGTGCATCATTGAAACCAATACCTATTTTTTTTTAATGACGCACATCCGAACTAGATAGTATGCACTTAAAATAATCCATTGGCGATCCTGCTATAATCCAAACGTATATATCGGTTAGTTCTGCCCACCAACTCTAAAGGATATCGGCGCACACTAAGTATTGTAATTGAAATTCAGATCTACAGCTTCCAAGTTGTTACTCACGTTTTAATCACTCAGCCAGCCTCTAGTGTTTGAGACATCTGTCGAATTATGAACATGAGAGTGGGTCAGTTAAATTGGCATCCGGAAGACACAAGTAATGATAAAGTATCGAAAATTGTAGAAGAAACGTAAGAGCAGAGTTTGCCCACCCGTGATTGACACAAGTACCACTTATTTAACATTCGAGGACACCTGCATGTAGTGTTAAATAGGCAAGTAGATCCAGTGTTGGAATGGAATGATGTTCAATAGAGTAAAATGGATATAGAAGTCAGTATAGATCACCCCAAATAGTTTGGCAGTGATGAGTGGTTAATTGATTGATCATTAATATAATAACAATGCTTCCATAATTAATCATTCATGAATGTTTGCAACTTCTTCAGTATTTTATTTGGATAGGAAGACATATTGCTTCCTTTGGTCAATAGTATAACATGGTAAGCTAATTTTTGTCTCATGTTAATGAAAGCTTATGACTTCAATAAAATGCATTCTTTCCTGGCATATAGTGTATTCTATTCATCTGCAATTACTTAAAGTTGGTTCTAGTAGCCTGTTATATCTTTTGACTTTACTTGATTAATGGTAGATAATTGTGAAATTATGCATTTTGTATCTTTACTTGATAAAAATGTTTCCTTTTCTTTTGACGCAGTCGGTTTGTTTTGAACGTGCCAAAAGAAGATCAGCAATCATTTGAGAGGATTTTATTTCTTGTGGAGTATGCACATTGGTTTTATGAAGACAATTCTGTGGAAAAAAATCCATCATTGAAGTCTTTCACTCTCAAGGAATTTACATCCTTAAGTATCCTTTGATGATAGGACCTAGGTCGACAATTTTTTTTTAAATGCAGAGTATTATCTTGCACGCAACTTACCTCTTTCATTGGGATTTGCATGTTGTTACTCTTTCGAACTTGAATGCCCTCTCTTCTTTTTTCTTAGCATATAATTAGCCACTTGACCTGCTTTCCACCAATTTGATCGCAAAGTATGACGTTGATATTACTAACCAAAAAAAAGGGCGCGGGATGGCGGATAACTGTGATATTGCTATTGTTCTCCATAGTCGTCATTATATATACTCGTTTCTTTTTTATTTCCTGTATGGTCATTGTTGGGCCAAGGTTCAGGTGTTTCTCTTAGGGCTGAGTGTTTTGTTTGTATTCTTTCCTTTTTTTAATTTGTTTAAGGAGCTCCCTGAACATGCAAAATGTTCGTGAAGATTGGAAACGCAAAATCTAAAGAAAGAACTATTTTTGATAAGTAAGGGTATTTTTTTTTATAAGATTATCTGAAGAAAGAATTATATTGACAGTATAAGGTGGACATATATGAGAGGGTCACTGTGTTTGACTTTCATTCCTAAGATGTTTTGCTTACTAATTCCATGTTGGCTTGTCTATCCGGAGATGAACATATGAGCATTCCAGCTTTCCTTAATCAACGACAGTGTTTAACAGTTGTGATGTTTTAAAACCATATGTTCCTCACATAGATGACATATTCAAGGACTTTACCTCTTACAAGGTTCGAGTTCCTGTAACTGGGGCCATCATCCTTGATGAAACTTTTGAAAGGGTAAGTCTCGTTTGCATTGAGAGCTGCATATTCTAGTTCCTTCTCCTTAAGAGATAAATATCATCTTTGTCAGATTCTTATAGTTGATTGGTGTTCTAAATTTTGTGCTTTATTAAGTCTGTCACCTTTTAGGACCTATATTCATGTATGACCCAGTCCCTTATCAAAAAATTCATGTATGACCCAGTGATTAATATGTTACTGGAACTTGGAACATTGCTGCTTTGACTTTTTGAGGACCTATAGTCAGTTAACTGCAGTCATTTCTCTCTCTATTCTTTTTAGTCCGATGATTATCCTTTTCCCTATTCTAATTTATAAGAACAAAGGATATAGTCAAAGCTGTTGCAAATTATCAAGGCCTTAAACTTTTGAGTCATACGATGAAACTTTGGGAAAGAGTGGGAGCATAGATTTAGGGACATTACAAGAATGACAGAGAATCAGTTTGTATTTACCCTGTCAATCTACGCCAGAGACTATATTCTTGCTAAGAAGGTCTATGGAAATTTATCGTGCGAGGAAGAGCAACTTACACATTGTGTTGACTGTTCATTGACCTGTAGAAAGCATATGATAGAGCACCAAAAAATGTCCTTTCGTGGTGTTGGAGAAGAAAGAATTCATATTAATTTATAAGTGCCATAAAAGGGCATGTATGAAGTAGTTGTTACTAGCGTGAGAACAATAATAGGAGATATAAATGAGTTTCTCATAACTGTGGGTTTCACCAGGGATCGGCGTTGACCCTTTACTTGTTAACCCTAGTTGTGGATGAACTAACCACCACAATATTTGATGAGGTCTCATGGTGTATGGTATTTGCTGACGATATTACGGTAATTGGTGAAACCGACAATGGACGATGGAAAACATCCCAATTTATGTAGCGGTTTGCGAATTTCGAGAGTCAAACGAGTTACTTTGACTGTGAATTCGGACATAGAATCTTTAAGTTTTTTGAAATAAAATGCACATATTTGACAATTGCATAAAAAGTTCTATAAGTCACAGTAATTAATAATTTAAAATATTTAAAAGGCATAGAAAAAAATTACGTTAAAAAGAAAGTCGTTTGACTCTCGAAATCCGAACACCGCCACATAAATTGGGATGGAGGGAGTAACAATTATACATGATAATTTGTTACCAACTTGTGTTTTCAGAATTCTTCACCCTTTAGCATCCTAGCATTTTTCTGAAAACTGCAAGTCGATATTCTTTACCAGCAATAAAAATCTTAGAAGTTCATGAAAAGGAAATAGCTATGCAGGCGAAAATGTGTTACAATATACTCAGGCAGTGAAGCAACCAAGAGCGGAGATTTTGGCACTCCGAATTCTATTCTATTTCAAATTAGTGAAGTTCCGTTATGACATCAAAAGTTCCTTGAATTCCCTGAGTGTTGAAAATTGAGTTAATAATTGGTATGCCAGAAGATTTTTTTTCTGCTTATGGCCATGGTTCTTGTCTGGTCATCTTTTTGTTGTAGTGTTTCAAGGTTCTATTCCTGATGTACTGTTGAGTTCTCGTTCAAACTGTGTCTTTTGGTTTTTAAGTATCTCATGGATTATTTATGTCAAATGCAGTGCTTGCTAGTAAAGGGATGGAAGGGTTCAAGTTGGAGTTTTCCACGTGGAAAAAAGAATAAGGATGAAGAGGACCACACTTGTGCAGTTAGAGAAGTAAATTCTCTTTACCTTTTTTTTAAATCAAGAAGTAAATTCTTTTTAATTCAACAGTGCTCCAATTGACGTTAAAGATTCATGTAAATGTTTGCACCTTTGCAGAGGCATTATTTGGCTTCGGTTTTCTTAATGCCTTGTTGCTTCTGGTTCTTTTCTTCTTGTTTTTAGCCGAGGGTCTATCGGAAACAGCCTCTCTGCCCTCCCACGGTAGGGGTAGGGTCTGTGGACACACTAACCTCCCCAGACCCCACTTGTGGTAACCCACTGGATTTTTTTTTTTTTTTTTTGTTGTTGTTGTAAATGTTTGTGGAAGCATACAAGGCTATCTGTTACTTGATTGGTTTTGGTTGATTTAAGGTGACTGATTTTGCCTAAGAGATGACAGTGAAGGATAAAGTTTGGTAGCGATGGTATAATGGCTCACCCCACCTTTCTGAGTTCCATTATGATTAGAGATGCACATAAAAATATCTTACTGAATAAAAAGCTGAACTTCTTCTCTGAATTCTTTAAGTAAGATGTCATTCTTCTTTATTCGTTAAAATTCATGTTTCTTTGATACCGTTTTCAGTTCTTCTAATGCAGGAGATATCTTTATTTGCAAATATTACTTAGCTCCAACTACCTTAGACCTTTTGCAAAGAAGGGGGGAGGGGGGTCTTTCCTTGCACAGATAGTTGGGGCCTTTAGGAGGGATTTCATCAGCCGAGATGTGATTTGGCTTTTGATTTGTCTATCAGTTATTGAGTTGTGATCCAGAAAATTTTGTCGATTGTTTCATATTTAGGATTTGTATCCTACATGAGGAAAATAAGGTATACTTACTCCCATTAAAAGGAGATCATGAGTGAAACACAATCCTATGGAATGCGATTGGGATTGGATAAACAGCGAGGGGTCTGTTCTTCTGCACCTACTACCAACTCTCCTTTCCTTTCTAACCTAGATTTCTTATTTAACTTTATTTTAACTTGTAATTTCTCAGAGGCTCAAGTATATAACAGCATTAATCAGAAATCAGTGCCAACCCTAATGACATTTATCGAACTAGGGTTAAAGGTTTATCCAATTCTATGTACGTCTCCTTGTAAATGCCAGTAATAAGGGCATCTAAATTTACTTTTAAAGCTGTACAAGTGAAGTTAATATTCTATACATGATGAGATCGGTGCTTTATGCTATTTGCGCACTATATTGTGTTAATTGATGAAACTAGGGTGTCACTCAAAAGTTTGAACTATGGAGAACCACAAGAAAGAGGAAGAATTTTAGGATAAGTAGAAGTAAGATTCAATAGGTGCATTGCAAGTTTAGCCAACATAAGAAGAGCGAAGTGAGGTATGGGATTGCGGTGCGTAAATGCAAAAAATTAGATACCTATGTTCGATGTTCCGGCAAAATGGTACGGTATGATCGATGAAGATATACACATGGAATCAAAATAAGGTGGTTAAAACGGAGAGGTGCTACCGGAGTGTTATGTGATAGAAGGATACCTACTGAAATGAAATTCAAGTTTTATGGAACAGTTGTAAGATTAACAATGTTATACGGGAGTGAATGTTGGGCCTCTAAGGTCCAACATATTCACAAGATGTGTGGCGAAGAAATGCAAATTCTAAGATGGATGTGCGGTCATAGAAGATTAGGCAATATTGAAAACGACCACATTCGGCATAAGGTGCAAGTTGCATATATAGAGCATAAACTGAGAGGTTTCTTGAGATAATCTGGTCATGTACTAAGTCGACCTCTAGATGGACCGTTCCATAGGCCTAAAACAATGGTGAATGAAGGTGTTAAAAAGGGGACGAGGTAGACCTAAAATCACATGAAAAGAAGTTATCTTCAAAGACCTATAATCTCTTGGAATCCATGCAAACCTAGCAAAAAATAGAGCACAATGGAAGAAAAAAGATAGGTATAGGCGATACCAGTTAGTGGGAATTGAGTTTTAGGTGAAACCAAGTTCTTGGAATTTAAATTTGGGAAGAAATTGCCACAATTGCGAAGTGGACAGCTTGTTAGATTTGCTCAAAAGACTTAGGGAGAAAGATGGATTGGTGAAAGTGGGGATTCTTTGATTTGGCTTCATACAGCAGCAACAGATATTCTGCTAAGTCTGGTTACAAAGGTGCTCTGTCTTTTAGAGGGCGAAATTGTTGACTGGCCACAACAATTATTGTGGAAAGCAAAAGCTCCTCCTAGGGTTGCATGTTTTTGGGTGGATAGTTTTAAATGAAACCCGTCTCACTCATCAAAATTTGGCTAAAAAAGGCTATGCACCCTGCAACAGAGACTACCTGTGTTGAAATCTCAAATCATCTGTTTTTGCATTACAGAAAAACATGGAGTTATGGAACATTTCCAACAGCTGTTCAATATCGCATTAGCGATAGCCAGTGGGTTGACACAAGTCTTTAGCAGCTGGACTGGAATGCTGATACAGAAGAGTTATAGGAAGCAACTATTCAACAACACCAACAACAAACCCGGGAAGTTTGGAGAGAGTAGTGTGTACGCAAACCTTACTCATACTTTGGGAAGGCAGAGAAGCTGGTTTCGATGACCCTCGGCTAAAGAGAAGATGAAAAGCTACAAGTAGTAACAACAGTAAGATATTAACAAAATCAAAGCGAAAGATAGCAATCAACAATAAGTTGTAATTGCAATCTATGAACAGGAAGGATAGCAAACTAGCACTAATGCTATCGGTCTGAGAAAGAAAAAGAAAACGCACGACTATGTACTAACCTTCTACCCTAATCCTCGATCTCCACACCCTTCTATCAAGGGTCATGTACTTGGTAAACTCCAACTGCACTATGTCCTACCTAATCACCTCTCCATAATACTTCTTTGGCTTACCCTTACCTCTCCTCCTACCCACCAAGGCCAACCATCACACCTCCTAAGTGGGGTATCTGTACTTCTCCTCTTCACATGCCCGAACCATCTCAGCCTCGCCTCCTGCATCTTATCCTCCACTGACGACACACTCACCTTTTCCCGAATAACTTCATTCTCAGTCTTATCTGACCTGGTATGCTCGCACATCCATCGCAACATCCTCATTTAGGTACTTTCATCTTCTGGATATGAGAGTTATTGACTGGCCTACGCTCTGCCCCATACAACATAGTCGGTCTAACCACCACTTTGTAGAACTTACCTTTAAGTTTCAGTGCCACATTCTTATCACCTAGGATGCCGGGTGCGAGCCTTAATTTCATCCACCCTGCTCCTATACGATGTGTGACATCCTCATCAATCTTCTCATTTCCTTGTATCACTAACTCAAGGTACTTGAAACTTGCTCTCTTGGGGATAACTTGTGTATCAAGCCTCACATTCATGTTTGCTTCCTGGGTCGCGTCGCTGAACTTGCACTCTAAATATTCTGTCTAGGTCCTGCTCAACTTGAAACCTTTAGACTCTAAAGTTTGTCTCCAAACCTCCAGCCTCTCATTAATACCACCTCGCGTCACGTCAATCAAAACTATGTCATCTGCAAATTACATACAAATAACATACACCATGAGACCTCCCCTTGAATGTGTCGCGTCAACACATCCAATGCCAAGGAAAATCATTTGGGTCCCTATGGGAGGAGCAGAATCAAAGATGCATCAGAGGAATTTGCTATTCTGTGCACCAACTCAAACATTTTAGTTTATAACTTGTCATTTTGGTCAAAACCTGAATATGTAGATATCATAGATAATTGATAAATTTCCCTAGCTATCTGTGTTAAGGATAAATTGGTCTTATGACCAGTTTGTATATGCTTTTGTACATGCACCTTGTTGGTGCTTCATGGTCTTATGACAGTTTGTATATGCTTTTGTACATGCACCTTGTTGGTGCTTCAGTAATCAATATTTTGATACCCTTACCTTTTATCCAAAAAAAGAAAAAGAAAAAAAAGAATTAGTCATGTTAGTACGTTCTGCAGGTCCAATGGTTTTTAAGTATTGTTAGAGATTTACATACCAATTAAAGACATAGATAACTTCTAGTGTTAGAGAAACTAATTTTTAATTTGTCTGAGATAAGTTAAAATGGAGCAATATGAACAATGAGGATTTATACCACCAACCCCAACATATTTAATATTGATTATTGAGGGGTAGTTGTCGTGGCTTGTTGAATTTGAATTTTTTGTGGAAAGAAGAGACATCAAATATTTCGTAATTATTGAGAAAGTTGTTTGGACCAGTCCATGAAGAAAATTCAATCTAAGTTCTACATGAGGAATGGGTAGTATGTGGTTTGTGCTTAACGTCCCATAGTGGTACTAGTGTATCATGGTATAAAGGAGGAGCAATGGCCGAAGAAGATGGCATAAAGGAGGAGCGATGGCTGAAGATGAAACTTGTGGTCTTAAAAGCTTAAAGGTAAACTTTGTGAGGTCATAATATTTGTGGGGCTATAAAACTTCTCATTAAGGGTAAAATGAGTAAAATGAAAAGTTTAAAGTTATATTATCTTCAAATATAGAAATATGTCATCCTTGTGGAACAGTCTAATAAGGAAAGTGTCACATAAATTGAAACGGGGGAGTAATATTTTTGGTTCCTCTGTTTTTGGATCAAAGCTTTGTGGTTCAAAGGGAAAAGAGCAGAAACTGATTTAATTTCTTTATTGTGAATGGATCAGTTTATCATAGCTGAGTTGCAAGCTATCTAGAAGTCACATAAAGTCCGCAATAATTTACTTTTATAGTAGTTTTGTTTAGGATCATACTTTTCTCTGTTTTAATAAGTTGGTATGCGGTCTGACTGCTCCAAATTGAAGATTGTAATCCTTCCGTTCCAGTTTATATGAACGTATTTCCTTTTAGGTACATTCCAAAAAGAATGACCCCTTTCTAAATTGGAAAATAATTTAACTTAAACTTTCAATCGTACCCTCAATAAGAAGCTTTTATAGCCACACAAATACTTTGGCATGTTTAACACTTTTCAAAAGAATTATAGCCACACAAATGTTATGGCTTGTTTATGACCACACGTTTTAAAAGTCTTCATTTTTTTCTTAAACTCCATGACCAATCAAATAGATTCACATAAATTGGAATGAGGGAGTAACTGTTATGAAATCTTGGTGGTTCTATATGTGATTAAGGCCGCATTTGTTTGTTTTAAGATTAAGACGTCTTAATCTGAATATATATATATGAATATGAAGATGTGTGTTAAGATTAAGATATCTGAATCTAAATACACATCTGAAAATTAAGATGTGTATTAAGATTTGAATACTAAATGATTAAGATTGTTTTTTTTACATCTGAATATATAAAATCTATCTTTATTTAAAAATTAATAAGCATAAAATTCAAATAAAATACTAATTAATTTAATGGTGATGGTTCTAGGTAGTAGCTAGTGGTGATTGGTGGCGATAGCAATTATGATTGAGGATGGTGATGGTGGATGACGATCGTTAATAATTATAGTGAGGTAGTGGTTGTGATTATGGTTGAGGAAGGTGATGGTAGGTGGTAGTAGTTTATAATGGTAGGCAGTGCCGGTTATAGTTATTGATGGTGATGGGGAGGTTAGTTGCGGTAGTTGAGGTGGGTGAGTGTGTAGTTATGATTGAGCATGATGGTGGTGGGGGTAGTGGGTATGGTAGTGATGCCGGCTATGGTTGAGGATGGTGGTGGTAGTAATTGATAATGGTAGGTGGTGGCAACAGTTAGTAATAAAATGTGAATGATAGCATTTTAATGACATTAAGTCTTTGTTATAGATCTTATTCATGCAGACCTATTAACGATTAAGATTCATTTTTTGAAAACAAACGCACTTAATGCTTGAGATCTGAATGATTAAGATTTAGACCTCCATTAAGGGCAAACAAATGAGACCTAAGATTATCCTGTGATGAGGAGCTGGCAGCAACAGTTTATTTCTATTTATTTTCTTGTTCTCTTGCCCTTTTCATGGACAACCTTAAGTAGTTACCTTCCATGTTTTATCTTTATACAATTCCCGGTTTGGCTTCAACTATCTAAATTATGCTCTGTATTGGATGCAGGTCTTGGAAGAAACAGGATTTGATGTATCAAAACTTCTTCATAAAGATCAATTCCTTGAAATGACTTTTGGACAGCAAAGGGTGCGGCTTTACATAATAGCTGGAGTGAAAGAGGATACAGCATTTGCCCCACAAACTAAAAAAGAAATTAGTGTAAGTGAAATACTTTGTGCAATTTAAAAGCTGAGAAGGAGATCAGTATAGCAGAAACACTCTTGTCGAACTGTAATCCGTTTATCAATGTCCTTTTCTTGTTATCTTTAATAAATGGATTTATGCTGTCCCAACTAAATTAAAATATTGCTAATATTGAATTACTGTATGGTCTATTAGTACATTTATTTTTTAGAATGATGGTATATCATTTGCTTGCCTTTGTTGACTTTAAGATTATGTGTAAGAATTTGTTTGTTGGAGCCCATGCTAATAGATAATTTTCTGAGCTTACTACCTTAATTTAATACGACTATATGGAGCAGCAGATTCCTGTGGAATTTTACTTGCCTATGAACTTCACATTTCTCAGTGTCATATGCCATTTATTATGTGTACAAAGTTTAGTGATGACCTGTTGAATGAGATGTATCTTATGTAGGTATGGCATGCTGATACATTTCAGCTGGATCTTATAGCCATTATTTATTTGGATGAAGTATTGAACTTTATTTTCGGAGGAATAATTGAGTTACTATTGCAATGTACTATTGAGTCACAAAAGATATGCTAAGGAGTGTGTTTCCTCTCATGATTATGCATGAAGTTGATACTTTAGATGCTATCTAGAATTACACTTCTTTAATTGGTTGACATCTGCAGGAATCTTTGAAAGTTAATTTTTGTAACATGCACATTCTTTTGCTCTCCCATTGGTTACTTTAACATTGATGATCATTCTCTACACAACGCACAAATTGCATGCAAACACGTGCATGTGTTCTAAAATTTACGGATTGTATATGGAGCTGGCATGGTATATTCACTTAGGTTGTACATATGCAAAACTCATATTCAAATACGAGAATCCGTTTGTGACTGCTTCCTCTGGAAATTAAAATTTGTTGGTTTGCATGTTGAATTCAGGAAATTGCATGGCAAAGACTGGATGAACTTCAACCAGCAAGTAATGACGTCATATCTCGTGGGATGACTGGCCTCAAGCTCTACATGGTTTCTCCATTTTTAACGTGAGTGAAATGCTTAGTTTGTAAACTTGGAGGATGCCCTTAAGTTGTTTTGCTAATGATTCCAAATACTTTTCACAGATCTTTGAGATCATGGATTTCAGCACATCAGCCTCCAGTAGCACCTAGACTGGATAGACCTTCAAGAGGTGCATTCTTTCTCCATTTCCCCAAATCCTCTCTTCTCTAGTAGCTAACACGTCATCTAGTAGGTTGATCTTGACTGTTGTTTGAATTCGATTACTTATCTGTCCTCCGGGAAACTAGCTTAATGAAGTTTCAATTTACATCAAGTTGGTTGGGTTAGAATGCCGGCCAATCTTATATTTCTCCCATTTGAGTTGAATAGTCATACTTTACGGCAGATTACTTGTATATTTAACATCAAGATAAAGTGGAAACTTTACCCCTTTGCATCAAACTTTGAGACATAAGGTAACTAAGATGATGATCCAAGTACACATTTCAAAGATTATAAATAGTTTGGAACACATAAATAGGGTAAGGTGGATCTCTGAAGGGGGAGCCTTGTCGTAGCCGGTAAAGTTGCTGCCATGTGACCAAGAGGTCACGGGTTCAAGTCGTGGAAATAGCCTCTTGCAGAAATGCAGGGTAAGGCTGCGCACAATAGACCCTTGTGGTCGGTCCTTCCCCGGACCCACGCATAGCGGGAGCTTAGTGCACGGGGCTGCCCTTAAGATGGATCTCAGCCTTTTAGTTCCTTGACCTTTCTCTTGGGTTATTTAATGGGAATCTGACGGAAATGTCCCAAATAAGTTCTAACTTACCAACCTCTAGCCATTAACCATAGACTTACCAAGACTTGCCAAAGCACAAACAAAAATTGAAAACCCAAATAGTAAGGATTTTTTCTTTCCAAGAATTACACGCAAAGATCTCCTTTCATATTTTTAAGCGTGATCAGCAACATTAGATGCAAGAAGACGAAAAGGAAATTTCATAGATGAGGTAGCAAACAAGGTGATGTAATACAAAAAAGTATATATATGCAAAATTCCAAAAATCTAAGCGATAATGGACCTTTTTTAATGAGTATGGTCGAAATTTATTGAAAACATATAGATGAGTCAATATGCAAAAATTGAGGAAGATTGGACGTGATTTGGACTGATTTGGTATCAAAATGTAGTTAAATCTAGTTCAAATAATTCTTCTGCAACACATGAATCAAACACAAACACGTATTACGCATATATCTCACACACATGTATACGTGGATATATATGTGAAGCACATTTGTTGATAAAAAAACCTTTCTCTCGGGTTAAATGCATCTATCTGAATCTCTTCCACCTGAAGGAAAAAAAAAGGAGTGGGGTGGGGGGTTTAGGGGGAATTGTTCATTTTACTTTTTTGTTGGTTGGTTGACCTCAACAATCATGAAACCAATGACTACTTTGAATAACTGATCCAATTTTGTTCTCCTCATTGTTCACTTTACTTTTTTGTTAGTTGGTTGATCTCAACAATCATGAAACCAATGACTACTTTGAATAACTGATCCAATTTTGTTCTCCGCAGCGCACCTTCACCTTCTTTTTAATTGGTAAAGGATTTCTCATGAGATACGACTAGTTTGTATGATTCAGTTTGTTATGGTAGTGGATGATGGTCCCTCTCCTCTCTCTTTCTTTATGTGAGGTGTTTTCTAAGATCCTAGGTATGTTTTATTTAAGATGACTTCATTAGGGACCCCTGAGATTTAATAAGTACGGGTAAGATACACCGTGTCGTTAAACCTGAGATGTACTAAGTACAAGGAAGATACACCAGCTGTCGATTGTCGTTTAATGATACTTAACTTTACTTGAAGCCCTCTCACCAAGACAAATCAGAATGAAAAAAATGTTAGAATGTTCTCCTTCCAACTTTCCCCTCTAGTTCATCTACTCTTCTTTGGTCTAAAAGGTACTCCCTCTAATTCTAAAGGATTGATACTATTTCCTTATTAGTCTGTTTAAAAAGGAGTGACGCGTTTCTAAATTTAGAAGAAATAATTTAACTTGAACTTTCCGTTTCACCCTTAATGATAACCACACAAATGTTATGGCATGTTTAAGAGTTAAGACTAGTAGTTTTAAAAGTCTTATAGCCGCAGAAATATTATGGCATATTTAAAATCACTAATTTCAAAGTCTTTCTAAAAAAAAGACTACAAGTTTCAAAGTCTTTCTCAAAAGAAATAAAAAATGACCACAAGTTTCAAAGTCTTTCTCAAAAGAAATAAAAAGATCACAAGTTTCGAAGTCTTCATTTCTCTCTTACATTTTGAGCAACGCCATATAAACTGAAATAGAGGGAGTAATAATTTTGAATAGTCAATGACTTACAGAGAATGTGATTGCATTAAGGTCTAAATTGTGCTCACCAAATCTAATCTGATTGAGAAAATGTTACCTTCTCAGTTGCTTAAAGAAAAAAGTTGGGAAGTATGATAGTAGTTACCTCCAATACATTCAACTAGCTATAGAAAGAAAAGCTCAGTCAGCATTTTATCAGAAGCCCAAGCTTATGCATTACATTAGTCCAGTGGGAGTTTTAATGCTAACTTACGTTTAATATCATGTGTTTAGGACACAGCATTTTAATTTTTATACAATTTGCTGATAAGGTTAAGTTCTTTTATGTAGGAAAAAGTGTATGGAACGCAAAGAATAGTTCCACTGGGAGCAGCTCAGTTTTAACTGAGATTCAATTGAACAAGCCTGCAGCTGATGTACATCCCCCAGACACAGGTCCTGGCAAAAGCTTCAGAAACTTCCGATTTGACACTGCTTCAATATATCGTGCAATGGAAGCTGGCTTCTCTTCTTGAAGTATAGAGTGTAGTAGTAGTCACGGTCAATTGTCAAGTTTCATGTGCACATATAGCTTCACTCACTACATCAATTGTCGACAAAATCTAGGACTCTTCATGTTAATCCGATAGACAAGTTTGTAGTTTTGTGGCTGTTCTGTTCAGGTAAAGGTTTGTGATGCATGTATAGTATGTACAGGAACCTTTTGTGTTGAATAGTCAAGCATGTTCTTGTAGAGCAAAAACACTCCTTTTAATTTGGACAATATTTTTTCCTACGTATCAGTGTTACCGAAACTCCAAACTGAGTCCGTTCTTCCATCTTGCTGTCTTTCTTCTCGAGCAATGACAGTTCTAGCATGGAGGCCTCAAGCTCGAGTTATGTATTTTATGCTCTGGCAAATTTCGGATATTTGTGCAAATATTCTTGGTACTAAAATTTAACGCAGGACAAAAGTGGTATATTTCAAATAGTATAAGGGTAATTTTAGGCCTTCTTCGATTTATCTATACATTTAAGTTGGATGAAGCTCGAAGGACAGTTCCCAATGAGATCTACTGTTTAAAGCAACGATCTGCTTAGTGATAAAGTGTTTGCATCTGTTATAGTTCTACCATCGCCAGCAAAGAGGGATTTAAAGGAATAGTAAGAGAAACTCGACATCTTACTTTTTAATAAAGTGCATTTTTAACGGATTACCGAAGCTACAAGCATATACACACACGAGGCGAAACTCTAGTTTTGAGAGGTCTCTTCTTTGGCATTTTTGCTACTAACTGTTATTCGATAAAGCCCTTTGACGGATATTATAACTATATATCCAACTAGCTGCTAGTAATTTCATAGAATTGCTGCTATTGATCTGGAAAGGAACTTCGGTAAAAAAGCAGCTAAAGCTATCTCAATAAAACTATTCCAAATGAAAATTGTGAAAGCGACGGACAGATTTTAGACTTTTTCTTTAAAGACTACATAAGAACATACAAACTAAATCCTAGTATGAAAGCCTATTGAAGGTTCTGCAGTCCGAACCATCCCATGCCTGACAATACATCATATTTTTAGCTGTTTCAAATTCTCAATTTCTAAAGAGTCCTGTGGCTTCTCCTCAGCTGCAGTCTTCGTTCCTTCCACAAGCATTGTCACGCTCCTTGAACTTTCAAAGCCAACTGGCTCCTCTCTCTTAGCCGGTTGGAGTTGCTCTTCAGAATGTTCATGTGCCGATTCTGGCTTGCCTGGCACTGCTTTACAAGTTGGTAATTCATGTACCTGAATTTCAGGTCCCTCTGAAGCTAATGGTTCTTCAACTTGAACAGGTGGAGCTTTAGAAAAGGTAGGCTCCACTACTTGGAGTGCTGTATCTAATGTGGCGAGCTTTTCTGCCCGAATAGGGGGTGCAGCATAAACCGGCATTGCCTGTCTTACACAGACAGGTGGTGCCACTCCCAGACCCGGAGACCTTATAACACTTGGAGACCTGGATGGTGGAGGAAGTGGTGGTGCAGAGTAAACTGGAATTGCATTCCGTATGGTCACTGGACGAGCCATTCGATGGTGTGGGCCAAAATGCCGGACAGGAATATATGGGGCTGCACTAGCAGCAGGGAACTTCTCTGCTTGAACCTTATGGCTGCTATCCGCAGAAAAGCTGTCACTTAAAATGGCACTTATGGCTTGAGCAGTCCTTGGACTCAATGATGTGTCGCTTTCTGTAGTATCAAAGGGTCTACTTGGATTAACAGGTTTTAGACATGATGGACTGACCGGCCTACTGCGAGGAGCTGTTCTTGGACATATTAGGGGAAGGAGTTTTGACGTTGTAGATGGAGCCTGTTGTACACTTGGTCTTGGATTAGGTGTTGGAAATTTAATCGGGAATGATATTCTAGCCAGCCTTGCCTTCAAAATATACTTTTGCAGTGCACGTGCAACAGTTACATGCTCTTGCTCATCATTTCTTCCTCGGTCTGGTTTTGAACTTTCAGACTGCTGTGCTACTGATAGACAAACAATAGAAGAATGTCAAACAGAATAGTTCAACTGATCATTCATGATAGTAAAATACAAATTAAAGCTTATCATCAGTGTAGAAAGTGAATATCTATCTAATTAATAGAAATTAGAAACTAAAAATGTAATGATTTGCAAGCACAAGCATCCAGGCAAATGTTAGATCGTAGCACTGAAAGTTCTCGTACCACGGAATTTCCAACATTTGATACACCATGCCAATCAAGGTCGTTATTGATTACATTCTAGCACTTAAATCCTTCTCGATCAAGGTCTTTACTTGAAGGTTTAAAATACCTGGACCTCCTAAGCTTATCATTTTTAGTGAATCGGCTGGACAAGAAAGTCACGAAGCTCAGAAAGAAGAGAAATAGCCAGTCTGGTTTAATCTTTTTAATTGGTCGAACTGGATATTATAATTGACTCTGCTGATGAGTAAGTTCTAGCTCAGCTCAATTTTTTGATAGCTTGTATATTATATCATTTATAACCATTTATCCTCAGACACACAAATAAGAAAGTACCTAGGTATATAAAACATTGATTATTGTCTCAAATATGCATCTTTTTTTTATAAGTAAACACATTAATTCTGAGAATAAGTATCTTCGATATGTATCTTTGATAATCTTTGTGAATAAACACACATTTTCTTTCAAATATGTATCTTTGATAATCAATAACGATCTTTGTAAGAATTAGTGCAAAAAGACTCTAAGCCACAATTTAGTTTTTTATACTGGATTTTCAAAAATAAATATATAATTGAGCTTGAATTGAGTTCAAGCTCGAGCTGGTTAATTTGCTTGTAATTATTAAATTTTAAAGTTCGTTCGCCATTTAACTGAAATTGAGCTCAGCTATTATAAGTTATAACCACCAGCTTGCTTTGGATATTCAAAACGAGGCTACACATGACCACCAACACATCCAGTATTATCTGACAAAAACCAAAAGGCATATGTCACCTGACCAAACCAAGAGGCATACATGTGTAGGTCTATATATCTAGAACTGAAATAGGTGAACACCCACCCCACCCCCCCACCCCCACCCCCAAAAAGAAAAGAACTAGTGCACCAAACATCGGCCTGCCCAACAATGGAAAAAGAAAGAGGAGGGGGAAGAGGAAGAAAAAAAGGGGTGGGAAGGCAGAGGGAACATACGCTCTGACAATTATGAGCAGAAATGTCCAAGCAGGACTTGATTTATAGTTCTATTGGTCATTAGTCATTTGCCCTCTTTGGAGCTGCCATTCAAATTTCAAATCAATAGCAATCTTCAACAGATACTACGCATGATGATGCAAAATACAGGCATTAGGAACTACAGAAACTTTCATCCAATAGCAAGTTAAATGTTAGTAATGCTAGGAAGACCAGAAGAAAGTGCCTGGGTAATTGTGCTGTATGCAACCATATATAAAGGGAAAACAGGCATGTGGTGGGTTGTGTCAATGTAGCTCAGTCCTCTTTTTGAGTTGGGATGGTGGCGGTTGGGAGGGTACATTTGGAATTAATAGAAGCCTGGCTGGTAATTGTGATGTATGCAACTGTATACAAAGGGCAAACAGGAAGGTGGTGGGTTGAGCCAATGTAATTCTACCCCTTTTTGGGGTTGGGGTGGCGGCAGTTGGGAGGGACACATTTGGAATTAACAAGAGACTAGCTAAATACTTCGCATAAAATGTCCAAGTTCACTAGGTTCACTGGTTTTTACTTCATATTCTATTTTTAAATTTTTTTAGGATAAGAGTGGTTTTCATCCTCATATAATTTTTTGCTTCCCAAGAAGCTTCATTCTCCAGGTCTTATCTTAAGCTCTTAGCTAATTGTTGATCCTTTTACCTATCTAGCCATCTATATGCTAGTCTGTATGGAAGCTGTCCTGATTTTGTTCATCAGTTTTTCAGCTAGCTTTTTTCATATACAAGTAGGTATATATATTTATTATTTTCTAAATAGCTGATAATATCAGTGGCACTCATCATCCACCTATTTTTGCTTCCACTACAATCCAAACAGATACGTCCATTTGCCAGCCCTAAGTTCTGAATTCACTCTCTCAATTGTCTCTTCGTTCTTGCTCCTCCCTCTTCTGCTTCTGCTGTAGTTTTCACCTCAGCTATTCTTCTGTGTATCTTTGCAGTTCCATCAACCTAAGCAATTCACTAGTACAACCCTTTACTCTGAAATTTGGCACTGCATAATTTCTGTTCAGATGATCCAGACTTTTTCTTTAAACCAACTAAACATATCTATATTCTTTCGTCTTCCATGCTGAGTGTCACACCAGATGCAAAATAAGTTTAGAAGAATGTAACATCCTCCCCCCCCCCCCCCCAAAAAAAAAAACCTAAATCCACACACAATTCATGATTTGGCATTTATAACAACTCCATAAGCCCTGCACCACGCACATACATACATGCAATGCAGCTTTATGATAACTTCTTCATAAAGAAATAAGGTTCCCAAAAAATCCATGCAGCAAATATGAGTTGGTTCACATACATTGGAATCACTTACATAATTTCAGAGACGACCAAGCTGCCATGGCTGCATTCTTTTCTGCTTGCTTCTTATTCTTTGCTGGCTCGCCAGTAAATGTGACGCCTGCCAACTCTACAGTGCAGGTAAAGACAGGAAGATGTCCTAGACCAGATCTAAAAGTCGTATATGCTGGCAATGATGCTCCTACTCTTTGTGAAACTTCCTGTAACAGATTCTTATACACCCCCGTCTCATCCTGCAAAACAGTGTTTAAAGAATCAGAAACCAAAATGCCAAAGTAATCATGATCCTTCTACTGTCACAACTAAGTGTAAGAACCATATATTAATTTAAAACAATTAGTCATCGCATAAAATCCTTGGAGGCCACAATTTGTGATTACAAATGTTGGACTTACTTCCACCTTGCACTGTCATTTTTACTGCATATTTGTGATATTGGTCACGGAAATTCAGATTTGTTTTGAGATTAAGTTTACCTAACTACAAAATTAAGCATAATACAGAAATGATGCAGCAATACATGATGAGACCAATTTCCTACAGAGCCATTAGAAGTTGGCACTATCCTCCAGAAGTTCTGGACCCCAAAAATCTAGCAAAAGTTTTCTATAGAAACAAACTGTAGTAGTGATGAAGAAACAAAAATACATTAATGGTTCGAATTCTGTCAGAAGCAACATTAGGGGAAGTCTCCCATAACCTTAGTTGTTGGATGGCTACCCTAGCCGCCACAATTATAAAAACTAAAAAGAAAAAACTAAAAGCATATAAACAATTGCTACCTCACTTTTTCCCCCTTCAAAAATTGCCTTGCTACACCATATGACTACACTTATTCCACCATCTTAGTCTAAAAGACCAATATTCAATGGAACTGTTATAAAAAAGTCACTAATGCATATATATTTAGGCAAAGGATTCGAGTTAAAGTTATATACACTGCCAGTATAAAAGTTATCTTAACCTTTGATAGCAGGTTAATTATCATTTTCACCAAATTACCAATTAAAGCTTATCAAGATATTTACTTGTAATCACCTAAGAAGTGACCTGGTTGTGTAAAATAATTTTCTACTCGCAAGCAAAACCTCCTAAATATCCTCAATAGAACATAAAAAGACATTCATTTAAGAAAAATAAATCGAAAAAGAAAAAGGCGTAAAAAAGGCCACCTGAAACAAATGATGGGGAAAATAGCCTAACATTTTGCCACTAAAATCGAAAAAAAAAATATAAAAAAATACCAGAATTCTAGCAGCAAGCGAGTAGGAAGGACCACGATTAGCAAGTGCATTTAATGCAACCTCAGCAGCAGAGTGCTCAGCCTGGCGAAGTGTAGAGCAGTAATTCGGACTCTCAAAGATTTCTCCATTGAAGTTAACAGTAGCCTTGAACCGCGGCGCGTGATCCGGACCTTCTCTAATACAAGTGTAAGACGGCAAGTTGAAGCAGCTCCTTTGTGCCAGCTCTTGCAGCTGGTTTTTGTACATTTCTTCTAGAATCTTCCACAAACGCACAAAAATACTCCGGAGCAAGGATCAAAATGAAATCAGCCGAGAACAATGAAGTGAATCGGAGCTCCGTTTCCTCTCGCCGGCGGCATGGAGGACGATCGTCGGAAGAGGATCGGAGAGTTGCTAGGGTTTTGTATGTATAAAATGTAAGTGTTGTATGTAATGATTTTCTAGAGAGAGAACGCTAAATATCAGAGGTTTTACTGAGAGAGAGAGAGAGAGAGAGGAGAGAGGTGTTGAGCTTTTTCTTCGTAAGCTAGAATTAAAATGTAGCCTCTGCTTTTTGTTCGCATTCATTAGATTGTGCATTAATTTCCTGCACGCGTCCACATGACAAGTTACAGAAGGATAAATTTGCATCAGCTTAAATTTTTTATGGTTCGTTGACTGGATATAAAATTCAAAAAAATATCCGTTAAATACATATTATAGCCTGTTTGGATGGTCGTTACACATCGTTTCATAATGTATTTTATTATATTATATTATGTTGTTTAATAAATACAATATTTGGATTGATTATATCGTTTGTTGTTGTTTCATGATATCATACACCAGCAATACGAAAAATAAACTTGCAACATTATATAGAAAAATATGATACAAGGTAAATTTATTATATAAAAAAATAGGATAAATAATAAAATAAAATAATTTAATAATAATGAAGGGTGAGATGAGAGAAAAAGACAAGATAACGACACAGTCACATCAAATCGGTCGTTACATAAAGTGGCACATTTCATCGTTACGTATTGATGAATTTAGCGATACGATACAATAAAATTAAGTAACAATCAAAATAAATATTGTATTTAAAGTAACTATAAATTGCAATACAATAAGTAACAACTCCGAACAAGCAGTTAAAAGCACTTATAATGTGTGATTTAAGCATGAAATGATATTTTTATAATTATAAGAATATAATATTGAGGATAATTGAAAATTTTCAAAGCTAAACAGTTTTCATATATCAAATGGTTTTTCTTTTAAACAGATTAAAGAAGAGGACAACATAAAATGATATTGAAACAATATTCGTTGAATAATTGAAGGCAATGTGTGTTGAAAACTGTATTCCACGAGATGCATGTAGTTTTACCGGCATGAATAATAATTTCGATTTTAGTAGAAGTGACAATAATTATTCATAAGAACAAAATGAATTGAGTTGTTAAAGTCTTAGATCCCGTTTGAGTTAGCTTATTTTAATTATTTTTAAGTTAAAATAGTTTTTAAGTCATTTTGTAGTGCTTGGATAAAGTAAAAAAAATATTTTTAAGCACTCATTAAAACTAAAATAACAAAAATAAGCCAAAGTCAAAAACTACAATTTCTAACTTATGACTTTTGACTTAAAAATCACTTACAACAAGTTCATCCAAACGGGCTATTAAAATTATATAAGTCAAAAGTGCATAATTAAAATTTAGTTTTTTCAATGGAGATGATGGTAAGAAAATGTGGATCTCTAATAATAGTATAAATAATTTTTATATTTTTTGAAGAATCTCTAATAATAGTTTAATTGAATATTGCAAGTTACCTTTTTTTTTTTTTTATTGAATTGTCAACTTGCACTTGCCATTAAGAAATTATGTGTAGTTGGTTTTAAATAATTTAATAGAGATCTTTTTCTTTCCTGTTTTTTTTTTTATTTTATAAAAAGTAAATTCGTTGGTTATTAATGAGAAGCTAAGGAGTGGATAAGCGAGGGAAAGAGATAACTATTTATTAAATAACTCATCTGCCGTCCTTTTATTTGTTAGATTACTGAATACTGTTATAACAACACCTTAATAAATGAACAGAGGAAAATGTTGAAATGGGATTCTCCTAATCTAATGCAGCCAACTTCATGCTTTTCCTCGTGTGTATATATATATATATTTATATATTATATAATATAATCTTTAACTCATGGCAATTTTTTAAACTTTTTCCTTTTACGAATTTAAGAGATATAATACTGACAATATATCATAACAATTTTACAGATTATAAGGTCACAACAACTATCAATTTCATTATGTTAAACCCAAAAATAATTTCAGGATAAAATAGCTGATTTTGGCAAAATTCAAAATCCAAAATGCCAAAATCAGCTCAATAGCTCGTTTGGGCCAAAATATCACTATTAGATTTTTTTATAAATTACCCCAAACTTTTGTATTTTATAAAAGAGCCCATAATTTTATTATTTTATAACAATGTTGCTTCGTCTTCTCGGTCATCTGATAGTATATCATGTAGTTCATATAAAAATGATAATTTTGTACCAAAATTATTTATGTTCAAGACTATGGTTTGCGATAATATAATAAATGTTATTGATAATGGTACTGTTGAGTATTTATGATAGTTTTTAGAATTTGTGGGTATAAGTCATGTTTCATGTTTTTTCAAAATAAATTTGGGAAATATGTTTTGAATACTAATGTCCAAACACATCTTCATCTTCAAACCAAACTTCACCCAAATCAAAATTTTCAAAACAAATTTGGAAATCTATACCGAAACGCTAGCTAACTATTCATGTGACAAAGCCAGATTTTACCAATACACAATCAAAACTAAGAAGAAGAGTTTTTATGTACATCTTTAATATGTTCATAAGCTAACTTTTTGTTTTACCAATTTATGCTTATTATGGGCAGTTATATTATACTTAAATTTAATGAATGTAACATTTTTTTATATTATCATACAAAAAAACAGATTGTACATTTATTCTTTATTTGGGTGAATGGGAGGGTGGGTGGGTGTTGAGGAGCCAAAATTTGACCATATGCTCCACATCTCTAGTATAAAAAACAAACACGTCTTTAAGAAATCAAATGGTCAAAGTTGACTTTGAGTTAAAAATGTAGATAGTTTAATGGTCAATCCTACATGAATTGACGACAGCAGATTCACCTACTTTTGAATACATAGACTCCTGGATAGTTTTTCAATTGTTCAAATATTTACGATTTGGTTTTCCAGAAGTACCTAATATTATCTCAATAAAACTTATGGATGACCCAACAACATTCTCAAGATCTTTTTCACTTTCCAATTTAAGCAAACTCAAAAGTGACTTATTAGCTGTTGATATATGGGTAAGCAAAATCTACCACATTGACTTTCTCAACGTCATCCTTTTGTCCACCAAGATTCGAGTCAATTTTTGTACTCCTTGATTTTTTTTATTGAGTAACTGTTATTTCGTTTTGTATAGATATCGAGTAACTCTGCCTATCAAAATTTATCGCTTAATAATTTTTGTCTCTATTGAAATTTGAACTATAGTCTATAATTTTTTACCCCGTGTTATTAATAGCTAGGCCACAACCTTAGTCTTCGACCAAACAAAAAATTATATGTCGAACATGTTTGGACAAGATATCACTGAACGTTTCTTATCCACTAAGAGCAATTTCGCATTTAGTGCATGAAAAAACCAGCTAGCTACTACTGGTTAAATGCATCTTGTGTAAGTTATCTACTTATCTACCAATAGTCTCTCGAGCATTCAAGATTAATTTATTCGATGCTGAGTTTTTCAAACAAATGAATCTTACTAATCAACCACCCTGACCCCCATTCTTCATCCATTTCTGTACACTAGCAAAAGGAACTATGAAAGAAAACTGCAACGGCATAAAAAGGATAGCCCGATACACAAAGTATTCCACGTTCACGCAGTGTCCAGGGAAGGGTCCCACCCCAAGAGGGTGCGTTGTAGGCAGCCTATCCTGACTTATAGATCACACGGACACAAATTGACCGTTGCACTTGCTCCAAAGCTCCCGTTAAAATAACTGCAACGGCATGACAAAATATAATAGCCAACAAAGCTAGTTGAGGTGCACGTTAAGCTGGCGTGAAGACCACCATTATAAAAAGATAATAACAACAATAATAAAGATCACAGCCACCTAAGTTAACTTATATATCCAAGACTCCAAGTATTGAAACTTCTAGTGTGCAATGCATTACAATATCTTAAAAACCTCAAACCTCAAATTATTCTATATAAGTTCTTCTCATCACAAGTTCTTAAAAGCTGACTCGTGAGTTGGTCTCTGTGGGGTAAGTTTTGCCAATAGCGCCTTATTGTGACAGTGCTCGGCATCAACAAAATAGACGTTCCCGTGAGCCTTGAATGTTACGAAAAGTCTATTGGTTTCAGGAGGCCTGATATCGGAAAACTTAATTGTCTTTGGAATATAAGTTGCCAGCCAAGACATCATCTCCACTTCAAAAGAATCTGAACCTGGTTTCCACCTCAGTTTGTGAATATAGGGGCTCACAAACCAGTGAAGCGCAGCGGTAGTAGAAGCACTGAAGAATATAACAGTAGACGCAACTGCTCCCTTTAGTATCACGTTCGAATCAGTAGACGTCATGAAGGTTATGACGGGGCCTAAAGATACAGAGAGACAACAAGTTGAAAGGGAGAGAAGCTTCACTTTCTTGATCGTGTTCGAGAGATAGGAGCATAGTAGACAACTCCACCATCCTTTTCGTCATTTCCCGCTTCTCCTCCTTTACGAGGCCCTATGCTGATCTTATTGTCCTCTTGTGCTGTTGCGGACTGTGATAACCACCTTTTATGAACAGCAGCTGACTGCATCGCACAATTAAGGTTAGTTTTGGTACCAACGACAAGTGGCCAAGCTCCATAACTAGCCCGATGACCACCTGACAAGGTAAAGGGGAGCAACAAGCAGACGCTTGAGCACAATCATCATGAACAAGTCATCAAACATAGAGTAAATAAAACGAGGGGAAGAAACAGATGTGATGTTGTAGCTAAGGTTTACAAAACATAAGTAGTTAAAGAATTGATCTGAAAATTTGACAGATCTTGGTAAAAATTTGATATTCTAACATAAACAGAGAGGCTGAAAATAAAAATTTTCCAAGGAATGGCATGAAAAAAGCTAGGAAAGGCCAATCTATACAAATTCATCACAAGAAAAGGCCAGAAAGAAAACGAGCAAACTCTACCATTTGACAACCCGAAAACAGAAAATTTAGCTTTTTGGATAGTTGTTACCTATTGTATTGTATTGTTACTTTAAATACACAGTTTGTTTTGATTGTTACTTAAATTTTATTGTATCGTATCGTTAAGTTCTCGTTCATAACAACGAGAACTGTCACTTTATGTAACGACCGATTTGGTGTGGCCGAGTCGTTAAATTATTTTTTCTCCCATCTTGCCCTTCATTATTGTTAAATAATCCTATTTTACCCTTTACCCTACCTTTTTATATAGTAATCCTACCTCGTACCTTACTTTTTCTTTGTAAAGTTGCAAGTTTATTCTTCATATTATTGGTTCATGACATCATGAAACAACGGCAAACAATACAATATATTCACACATTTGTATACATCAAAACACAGTACAATACAATACAATATGAAACGATAGATAACAACCATCCAAACAAGGTGTTAGGAATAAAAATAAGTTAGAATTAGGGCTGAGAATCTACAATAACAAACTCCAATAAACCAGAAGTTGCATTTATAGCTATTCCAAGTTTCACCTCAAAGAATCGTCTTGTCCTTTCTGCAAATATGTTTCTTGAGAAATTTAGAGTCAAGTATGAATATAGTCAGGTAATACTCATGATCTGTCGCAATTGTCAAACCCTAAATATGCGGAACTAAGAGTTCAGCATTTATTAAAGCAAAAATTGGATTGCAAAGCAAATATGCTCGTGACCTCCTTGCCCGAGCATCCTTACCAGCATACTCAGATGCTGATTGGGCTGGATGTCCTGATACTCTTAGGTCTACTACTGGTTTTGCTATTTTCCTCAGACCAAATCTAATTTCTTGGAGTTGTAAGAAGCAACCTACTGTTTCTCGCTCTAGCACTGAAGCTGGATATCGAGCCTTAGCTCACACGGTAGCTGAATTATCATGGCTCCAACATCTGCTTCATGACTTGGATACACCTCTCTCTGATCCTCCTTTGGTGCTATGTGACAATGTTAGTGCTTTGTATCTATGCACCAATCCCATTTATCATGCTCTTACTAAGCATTTGGAGATTGATTTTCATTTTATTCGAGAGCGTGTTGCTGCTTGTTCTATATTGGTTCGCTACATCTCTACTGACATGCAGCTTGCCGACATTCTCACTAAAGGTTTATCTTCTCACCGCCTCTCAGTTCTTCGTGACAAGCTTCACATTTCTCCTAATCCATGTTCAGCTTGAGGGGGCCTGTTAATGTATTATAGTTTGGTTTAGATAGGAGTCTGCAATCATATAGAGAGCAGGAGTCTTATTGCTATCTCATTGAAGAGTTTGATTATAACTTGTTCTCTGTATCATCTTATAAATAGCAATACAACAAAGCGCAAAGGCGCGCAGGTTATTTCTCAACAGACTTTACCCCCCTACCTAACAGGTAGAAAGACTGTTTCCACTATACCCTCGGTTCGTATTCTACAAGATTAACAGAAGGATGAAACTTGCATAGGGGAAATTATACAGAAATGAAACTGGTAAAAAGAGCTAAAAGGATTAAACGCAAAACCTGACTGGAAATTCCTGGATTTTAGATAATTCGCTTGAGATCGAACCAACCGAAACAGGGCTCCTCTTGGCATCGTCAATTCTGATGCAAAAACCCATTACTTGGTTTTTGGGTTCTTTCATGATATGTAGTATATGTTGTGAGTACAATTGCATGTTGGGCATTTGGTCTAGTGGTATGATTCTCGCTTAGGGTGCGAGAGGTCCCGAGTTCAATTCTCGGAATGCCCCTTCCCTTTTTAACGATCCAATTTCTCTCATATTTTTTAATCCTAATTTCATTTTGATTATGGTGATGCCCAGTACTCCATATCATTGTAATAAATGAGGTAGGGGTGTTTGAAAACAAACTGATGAAAATCGAACCGCAAAAATGACTTGTATCGGGTTTTTGGATTAACGGACGGTGAACATATTGAAATTTTATAATTAACGGCTTATCAGTTTGGGAGCGGATTATTCAATTTTTTTATCAGATAAACCGTTAATCGTTAAAAAATTTTATATTTATATTTTTGTCTCTATGTATGTTAAATATCTCTTCCACTAATTTTGAAACCCTAAAATCTAAATTCCTAATTTCTCCTCCAAACTGCATCAATTGTATTTTGAATGTCTCCTCCAATTGTTCTTCGTGTATTTCTAAATTTCCAATTCCATTGTTCTAGATTTTATTAACATAAGTGATTATAACTTATAAGTGCCTTTGCAAACAGGAATATCAGTTAATCAAATAGTTATACTGACAAATAGAGGTATTGAAGTAACAAAAAAGCACCGGACTTTTAGGCGGGTTTAGATCAAGCAAATTAATATTACTGGGTTTAAATTTAGTGATTTAATGTCAAGAGGTATATGCACTCATAGTCTATTTAATTTAACCGGCAAACTGCTCGATAATAGCTAATCCGATACTAATTCACCTGATATCTTATCAGGTGGCTAGATGATTAATACATTTACAAGCCGATAACTGATAAGTCGAACCTTAAGTATAAACTGTTCGGCTCGCCCGATAAGCAGCCCTATAACAAACCACCTTGCAGAAGGAATACCGAAGAGACAATGGAACATCTCTTGCTTGAATGTGATTACTCCATAATCATATGGGCGACACTGCTACAACGGATGGGAGAAACACACCAAATTGGAAGTTGGAATGAGGAAATTGAATGGCTAATGCTATCTAAAAGGTGTACCTACATAATTCGAGCTCACATACTAGTATTTTTTTTCTTCTTTCTTAAAGGTCTATTGGAAACAATCTACCTGCATTAGGTAGGAGTAAGGTCTGGGTACAGACTATCTTCCCCGGACCCCAACTGTTGGGATCAAACTGGATTAGTTGTTGTTGTTGTTGTGGTGTATTTCTTTGCAGCTGCAGTCTACCATATATGGGCAGAGTTTTCCAACGAGGATTTCGAGGAAAAATGATCTTATGCACTTAGTGGATTAAAGATATTGTACTGGATTACATCTCTGAGGGCATGATGAATTCAAATGGCATACTGTTTTGGAAAGCTTAAATAACTACTCTACCTAGTACGAGATTGAAAATGCATGTATAGATGGAAGGATATTGATGGTTGAGGAATTATTTTATTTCTTTGGTCTAGCTCTAGAGTTAAAATGAGCTAGCGGTTATACATATTTACATTTGGTTAAATAAAATTTTGTCCGTTTAACCAAAAAGGAAAAAGAAATTACCTTGTGTTTGCTTGGGATTTAAATATTAGTCTTCAATCCTCTTATACTTTTTACCCTCTTCAATGACCACTAGGTCACATTTTGAAATACTATTTAATAGAACAACGTTTAAGATGTTGCATTGCATTATAGTATACCTTCTGGGAATAAAGAAATTAAAACAGTAAAATTATTGAACGGTTGTTGCTTTTTACCATCTCACTTCTTTTAATTGCTCTTTATTTTGTTTATTCCGATCATGTTCGAGAGAAAAAAAGTTTAAGATATCAAATCTGATTTTACCTTACATGCGTAGTTATAGAGAAGTGATACAAAAATAAAGTTAGATAACCAAATATTTGGTATTTTACCGCTAGTTTGGATGGTTGTTACACATTATTTTATATTATATTGTATTATGTTGTATTGTATTGTATCATTTTATAAATACAATATTTTGATAGATTGTATTGTTTAGTGTTGTTAAGTAATATTTTGATGTTTGATTTGACTGTATTGTATTGTACTGTAACTGATAAGTTTACTAAAATAATCTCATTTTTAAAATATTAAATTTATCAAGAATTACGCTTAAAAGTAATTTTAAAAAAAACCCTTTCTACTAATTTATCACCAAATATGTCTTATAAATATATTAAGCAGTTAAATTCATGCAAATTCTATCAAAATTAGCATTTTCAAGTTGGAGTTGGAAGCGACAGAAGTTCTGGAAAAAAAAGGACGAAGACAAAGTAGGTTATAGGTGGGAGATTTGGAGTTAAAATAAAGAAAAGATAAAGAGTAGAATAAAGTTATAGAGTAATAAGTTAGGGCATAATTGGAAAGAAAAATAGAAACAATCCCACCATACCAAATCGGTTATTTCGAAAAATTAAATTTTTCATTGTTCCGAAAAATTAAATTTTTCATTGTTCCGAAACAATGGATCTAACAATACAATACAACCAATTTTAGTGAAACAAACGTTGTTTTAGGATAACAATACAATACAGTACAATGAATAATAACCATCCGAACAAGCTGTTAAAGAGGAAAAAAATATGTCGAGTACTCCACTTTTACGACCAATAAACCTATATATATATATATCTGTTATCTTAATTTAGGTGAGAATGTTTGATTGAGCACAAAGTTTAAGAAAGAATAATAAAATTTCAATGGTCCAAATATTTATATTGTTATAAATCATTTTATTAAGAATATGATGAGAGTTTTAAATTTAAACTATTTATATTGAAAGATATTATTCTTTTTAGAACAAACTAAAAGAGATCCGGAAACGTTGTAGAATATAACTACAATTTTACAACCACTTGATACTGTTACGTACTCTAAGGAAGTATGAAATGTGTTAATACACAATAACAATTATTTCTGATAATCTATATATTAATAGAAGAGAGGCAAAAGCACTATATTAAGATAAGTGGCATAACCACAAAGAGTCAAGTGGCATTAGGACAAAACAAATTGCCTTTCTAACTAAAAATTCTTTTGAATTTTAAATTTTGAATTAATTGGTTGGTTACTCTATTTGAATTAATAAATACTATATATTAATAGAAGAGAGGCAAAAGCACTATATTAAGACAAGTGGCATAACCACAAAAAGCCAAATGGCATTAGGACAAAACAAACTACATTTCTATCTAAAAACCTTTTTGAATTTTAAATTTTGAATTAATTGGTTGGTTACTCTATTTGAATTAATAAATATAGA
>ML342193.1:0-49959 GCA_005239505.1 Nicotiana paniculata | reverse complement strand
AGATGTCTGGTGGGAGCGGGTTGCACGCCGCAACAAGGAGTGATAAGGGTGGACAAGTGGGATTGGGTTGCACGCCGCAAGATGAGTAATAAGTGTGATATATTTAGGGAGGAGCAATAAGAGTGGACAGGTGGGAGCGGGTTGCACGCCGCAACAAGGAGCAATAAGGGAGGACATTTATAGTTTTACTGAATTTCAAAGAAAATAAAGATTTGAAAGGCTTAAATGTTTATTTTACTATTCTTCATATTTTTGGCACTATTTTTATTTAAAGTTTAAAGTTTGGAACCTTGGAAATTATTTGAGAATTGGTTATAGATGAGGCCTGGGAAAAGGCAGCTGAATTATTTTATTGTTGTTGCAGTAATTAATTATTTGTTTAGATTTCCTTCTTGCTTTATATATTATTGTCACTGCTTATATTGCTAAAGCCCCGCCGTAGCCTCGTTACTACTTCGTCGAGGTTAGGATCGACACTTACTCAGTACTTGGGGTCAGTTGTACTGATACTACACTCTGCACTCTTTTGTGCAGATCCAGGTACCGACCAACTGTAGAGATATTTAGAGCGTTATTCATTTACTTGGAGACACGAGGTAAATCTGCCGGCGTTCGCAGATCCTCAGAGTCTTATCCTATTCTCATAAACGCTGTTTTATTATATTCAGAACATTTACATTATTTCTTTCAGCCAAGTATTTGTAGTATTCTGTAGCGGTTCGTGAATTATGACACCAGACTCGTGGGTAGTTTTTGGATTTATCTATATAATTAGTTCGTGGCTCGGCGTAGTTAATTGTTTATTTTTTATTATTATGAATTATTCATTTAAATCCATTAGATTAAGTATTAAATTAAATATTATTTTATTCTGTTTAAATGGTTAATTAAAGGAAATAGTTAAGCGAACTGTACATTGGCTTTTCTAGCAAGTGTGGCGTTAGGCGTCATCACGATCCCTAAGGTTGGGAATTTGGGTCGTGACAAGGTTGTATCAGAGCACTAGGTTGCTTAGGTCTCACAATTCACGAACACGCTTAGTAGAGTCTGAAGGATCGGTACAGAGACGTCTGTACTTATCTTTCGGAGGCTATTGAGTTAGGAAACAACTCCATTTTTATTTCTACTCTATCGTGCGATTCTTGTATCCCACTGTCACGTCCCAAATTTCCCTCCATTGGGTATCGTGATGGCACCTAGTCTTAGGGACTAGGTAAGCCTAACAGTTACTAAATAACAACAATAATAAAAGGAAAACTAACAGTCCTGATATAAAATCTCAACTGGATGACAAACTTTCCCAAAACTGGTAGTACAAGTCATAAGCTCTAAGAATATTCTACAACTTCTAAATACAACTGCTTGAGACTAATTTCAACAGTTGAATAAAAATAGGAAGGTGACTCCGAAGCCTGCGAACACAGCAACAAGTTACCTTTAGTCTCCTCGGCAGCATCCACACCACTATTGACAATCAATACCTGGATCTGTGCAAACAAAATGCACAGAAGTGTAGTATGAGCACACCACAACGGTGCCCAGTAAGTATCAAGACTAACCCCGATGAAGTAGTGACGAGGACTAGTCAAGATACCACTGGTCTAACAAGATAACTAACATGAATATAGAAATAATCGAACACTATATCTATCTATAAATTTACGGAACAATTTGCAACAATGACGATATAATGTGGAAGGAAACTACAGAAATTAACCACGAAACAACATAAGAATACACACCAGGATGGACAGCAAAACAAGTCTAAACCGGAAGAAACCACAATGCAATAGAGAACTCCAATAACTCAACTCTACGTCTGTATGTTCACATTGAGCCTTAGCAATTAAAGTCCATAAAACTGGTGGAAGCCTTTAAACAACGGTTCGTATGAAAAACTTTGCAAATATGCTCATTTAATATAGAGGCTCTCCTTTGAAAACATACTATATATACATACATATATATATATATATATATATAAGTATATTTAACAGAGTGAAATACCAAAACATAGTTTCTTTCAAAATACGAAATTTCCAACGATGTTTACCTAAATAAATGACTTCCAAATATCTTTTTATGCAAAACGAATGCTTTTCAAATATTCCTTCGATGTAAAAGTCATTCAACTATAGTCCTTTCGATACCATCACTTTTCAATAAAATCTCGTAATCATAATTAAAATAATAATGCATAAATACGACATGGAGTGTCCCCTCGTGCTAAAATAACATAAACACGGCACGGAATGTCCCCTCGTGCTAAAGTAACATAAACACGACACGGAATGTCCCCTCGTGCTAAATAGCATAAACACGGCACGGAATGTCCCCTCGTGCTAAAGTAACATAAACACGACACGGAATGTCCCCTCGTGCTAAATAGCATAAACACGGCACGGAATGTCCCCTCGTGCTAAAGTAACATAAACACGACACGGAATGTCCCCTCGTGCTAAATAGCATAAACACGGCACGGAATGTCCCCTCGTGCTAAAGTAACATAAACACGACACGGAATGTCCCCTCATGCTAAATAACATAAACACGGCACGAAATGTCCCCTCGTGATAAATAACATAAACATGGCACGGAATGTCCCCTCGTGCTAAATAACATGAACATGGCACGGAATGTCCCCTCGTGCTAAATAACATAAATATGGAACGGAATGCTCCCTCGTGCTAAATAACATAAACATGGCACGGAGTGTCCCCTCGTGCTAAATAACATAACCATGGAACGAAATGTCCCTTCGTGCTAAATAACATTAACATGGCATGGAATGTCCCCTTGTTCTAAATAACATAAACATGACACGGAACGTTCCCTCGTGCTAAATAACATAAACATGTCACGGAATGTCCCCTCGTGCTAAAAAACATAAACAACAGTTTGGCAAGGAAAATCAATAATAAGAAACATAAATCACAACAATCCCGGCAAGGGAGTCAACAATGCAAACAATATCATTAACATCACGAACAGTAATAGAAACCATACCATCCCGACAAGGGATTCAACAATGAATACAATATCATCTCGACAAGGGAAAATAACTATAACCAATATCGCCTAAACAATTAAGTTCAAGGAATAAAACTCAGCTTAAACAAAGGCCCAGTAATAGGAAACAACAAGGAAAACATCAACAACATAAATGTTTATCAACTAGACCCAAGTAGCACATAAGGAGAAAAATCATATAAATCATAATGTAAGACTCACAGCCATGCTTGACACCAACGAACAGATGTTCTAACTATGGCTAAACGGATAATAAACTAGATAACACTAATATAGTCAATTTGGCAGTTTTAGAAAGCAAATATAGCATGAAGATAAGAGCAGTAAAATATTCAGTTAAGTCAATTAAGATCAAATAGCCAACGAAGGAGTCCAAAAGCAAGTAATTCTAATTTAAGCAGGAAAGGATGAGATTAACAACCAATGATTCAAATGTAACAATTTCAATTCATACACAGGTAACATAAGAACCTACAAATCCATAAAGGCCAATTTACTAGCAAATAAGTCCGAGTACGCACTCGTCACCTCGTGTACACGGACTACAATCAACAAAGAAGACTCAATCCTAAGGGGTAGTTCCTCCCACAAGGTTAGGCAAGATACTTACCTCAAAGACGACAACCCGGTACTCAAAAATGGACTTCTCGGGCGAAAAGATCTCCGGACGACTCAAATCCACTAAAACAACTTCAAAATACACAATAAACGTATAAGGAACTATTCTGAATAATAAAGTTTCAATCTTTACAAAATTATAAAAATCGACCCCCGAGCCCGCACCTCGGAACCCGACAAATTTTACAAATTCCGATTACCCAGTCCGATACGAGTTCACCCATATTAAATTTATCCAATTCCGAAAACATTTGGTCTTTCAAATCATGATTTTACATTTTAGAAGTTTTCTTTCAAAACCCACAATTTCCTCAACCCAAAACATAAATTAAATGATAAACACAAGAACTAATTCATGAAATATAATTAATTATAGTGGAAGAACACTTACCCATTAGATTTGTGTGAAAAACCCTCAAAGAATCGCCCAAAACCGAGTTCTAGAAGTCAAAATATGTCAAAGATGGTGAAACCCCGATTTTTGGTAAACTTATATTCTGCCCAGGCGTGTAATGAATCGCGATCGCGGAATATGGTTTGCGATCGCGAAGAGGAAAGGGAAAAACTGCCCATGTACTTTTTTGTTCAATGCGATCGCGGGCCTATTATTGCGATCTCATAGAAGAAGAAATGGCCACTGCCAAAATAGCATTGTGCGATCGCGATTGTGAAGATGCAATCGCGAAGAAGAGGAAAATATACTCCCGCGATCGCGAACGTGTGTATGCGATCACGTAGAGTGAAGTCTACAAGCTGTGCGATCGTGAAGTAGGCTATGCGATCGCGATTAAGAAAAATTGGGCTGCCCCAAAGAGACACTATGCGATCGCGACTACTCTTATGTGATCGCATAGGAAACCAGAAGGCAAAATTTCAGCTGTTCAAAATAAGGAAAATGGACCCGACACGCATCCGAAACACACCCGAGGCCCGCGGGACCCCATCTAAATGCACGAACAAGTCTTATAACCTAACACAGACTCGATCGAGGTTTTAAACCACATAAAGCAACACTAAAACGATGAATTAAACCAAAAATGAATGAAATTCCTCAAAACTTCTTTAAACATTAAATTTTGCATTTACGGTCCGACTCACATCTAATGAAATCCGTTTCTTGCCAAACTTCACAGATATGGCACAAATATTATGTCGAATCTGTATCGGGATCCACAACCATAATACGGGCCCGATACCTAATGTTTCACATATAATTTCATTTTTAAAAAAAACCTCTTTTATTTTCAAAAAACAATTTCTTTTAAAAAATTCATTTCTCGGACTTGGGACCTGGGAATTTGATTCCGGGCATACGTCCAAGTCCCATAATTTCCTACAAACCCTCCGGGACCGTCAAATCACGGGTCCGGGTCCATTTACCAAAACGTTGACTAAAGTCAAGTTTATTCAAATTCCTAATACAAATTATCATTTTTATCAGTTTTTCACATAAAGGCTTCCCGGCTACACGCCTGGGCTGTGCAACAATTTGAGGTGAGATAGAAGGAGGTTTTCACGACCTCAAAACACAAAATTAGCTAGAAATATACGAGATGACCTTTTGGGCCATCACATCCACATACTGATTAGATTCTTATATTCTCTCGCAGATGGCGAGAATACGTGCTTCATCTTCCGCTGAACAGCATTCTGGTCCTCCAGCAGAAGCAACTCCTACTATGGGCAGAGGCCGAGGCCACGACAGAGGCGGAGGCAGGGGCATAACTCAGCCCATTACCTAGGCAGCAGCTCTAACTGCGGAACCCCATATTGAGATTAATGAGGGGGTTGCAGCTCAGACTGTTCCAGTGGGACCAGCTCAGGCCCCCGAGGGGTTTATTGCTACCCCGGTTCTTCAGGATGCTTTGGTCTGTTTAGTGGGCTTGATGGAGAGTGTGGCCCAGACAGGCACATTCCCTGTTGCAACAGCCGTATCTCAAGCTGGAGGAGGGGTCCAGACTCCTGCTACCCACACTCCAGTCCAGACTACTCCTCAGGTTCAAACCCCAATAGCCGATCCCGTTGGGGTAATTCAGCCAGTTACATCAGTGCCGCCCGTTAATAGGGCATCAATGTCTACCGATGCTTTATGGAGGTTGGATAGGTTCATTAAGTTATTTCCTGTTCACTTCTGTGGTACTACTTCAGAGGACCCTCAGGAATATCTGAATAGTTGTCATGAGGTGTTGCGAAATATGGGTATTTTGGAGAGCAATGGGGTCGATTTTGCTGCTTTTCAGATGACTGGTTCTTCCAAGAAATGGTGGAGGGACTTTATGTTGACTAGACCAATTGGATCACCTGCTCTGACTTGGGATCATATCTCTCATCTCTTTTTGGAGAAATTCTTGCCTGTTACTACTCGAGAGTATAAGCGTCATCAGTTTGAGCAACTTCAGCAGGGAAATATGACAGTGACCCAGTATGAGACTTGTTTCATGGATTTGGTTAGAGATGACATTATTTTATTGCCCACAGAGAGGGAGAGGGTCAGACAGTTTATTGATGGCCTTGCTTAGTCCATTAGGTTGTAGATGGCCAAGGAGACAGGGACCGAGATTTCTCTTCAGGATGCAGCTAATATAGCTAGGAGGGTTGAATCAGTTCTTGGGATGGGAAGTCAGGTTTCATACAAGAGACCTCGCCATTCCGGTGGTTTCAGTGGTGCCTCATCCGGAGGCGGGACTTCATTTAACAGAGGCCATTCTTCCAGGCCTTTCCATTCAGCACTACAGGGTTCACATGGTACTTAAGGGGGTCATGGTTCTTATGTGCCTCCTTCTGCTCAACCAGTCTACAGTGCTCCTTCAACTCCTATTAGAGCACCTCCTCGCCATAGTTATTATCGTGGTTAGTCGGTTCGTCAGGGTCAGTCCTTATAACAGGAGTGATGGTTTGAGTGTGGTGAATATGGGCATATTTGGAGAGCTTGTCCGAGGTTTCTGAGTAATCAGCATCAGTACTAGGGTTCTCGTGCCATTTTTCCGGCACTAGCTGCAACACCACCTGTCCTGCCAGTAAGGGGTAAGGGTTAGGTATTTAGAGGTAGAGGCCAGAATGTTAGAGGTGGAGGACATATAACTAAAGGTAGAGGTCAGCCTGCTAGAGGTGGAGGTCCTCCCAGATGTGTGGTTCAGGGTGACGGGGCCCAGCCCCGACAATAAGCATTTCCAGCCAGGCCCCAGGAAGAGTCCTCCAACACTGTTATTACAGGTATCATCTCAGTTTGTGATAGAGCTGCTTTAGTTTTGTTTGATCCGGGGTCTACTTACTCGTATGTTTCATCCTATTTTGCCTCATATTTGAATGTGCCCCGTAATCCTTTGAGTGTTCCTATCTATGTGTCTACATCGGTGAGGGGTTCTATCATGGTATATCGAGTATACCATTCATGCGTGGTAGTCTTAGAAAGTCTTGACAGTGGTGTGGATATTTTACTTCTAGACATGGTTGATTTTGATGTTATATTGGGCATGGATTGGTTGTCTCTCTATTATGCCATCGTAGACTGTCACGCCAAGACAATTACTTTAGCATTGCCGGGGTTGCCTCGATTAGAATGGAAAGGGATCCCTGGTCATTCTCCCAGCTGGGTAATTTCATATGCTAAGGCTCGCCGCATGGTGGAGAAAGGGTGTTTGGCTTATTTGACTCATATTCGTGATTACGATGCCGTGGTTTCTTCTATAGAGTCAGTTCCTATCGTGCGTGAGTTTCCTGAGGTATTCCCTGCAGACCTGCCGGGTATGCCACCCGACAGGGATATTGATTTCTGTATTGATGTGGCTCCAGGAACTCAGCCCATTTCCATTCCTCCATATCGGATGGCGTCACTAGAATTAATAGAACTAAAAGCACAGTTGCAAGACTTGCTAGATAAGGGTTTCATAAGACCCAATGTCTCACCTTGGGGTGCACCGATTTTGTTAGTAAAGAAGAAAGATGGGTCGATGAGAATGTGTATAGATTACCGGTAGCTGAATAAAGTTACTATCAAGAATAAACATCCATTGCCGAGAATTGATTTGAGGTCAGGCTATCATCAGCTGAAGATTTGGGCTTCCGATATTCCTAAGACAATCTTTCGGACAAGGTATGGGCATTATGAATTATTGGTTATGTCTTTTGGGCTGACTAATCCTCCAACAGCCTTTATGGATTTGATGAATCGGGTTATCAAGCCCCAACTGAACAACACATCCGTATAGCACTTCAGACTTTGAGAGATAATCAATTGTATGCCGAGTTTTCTAAATGTGAGTTCTAGTTAGATTTAGTAGCCTTTTTAGATCATATTGTATCAGCCGAGGGTGTTCAGGTTGATCCTAAGAAGATAGAGGCAGTAAGGGACTGGCCTAGACCTACTACAGCTACCAAGATTAGGAGTTTTTTGGGTTTGGCGGGTTACTACCGTCGTTTTGTGGAGGGGTTCTCGTCCATAGTAGCCCTAATGACTAAATTGACTCAGAATGGTGCCCCATTTAGATGGTCAGATGAGTGCGAGACAAGATTTTAGAAGCTCAAGACAGCCTTGATTTCAGCACCGGTGTTGGTGTTACCATCAAATTCTGGTTCTTTCACGGTGTATTGTGATGCTTCCCGAGTTGGCATTGAAGCAGTGTTGGTGTAGGATGGTAGGGTGATTGCGTATGCATCTCAACAGCTGAAGGTCCATGAGAATAAGTCTCCCTTTCATGACTTAGAGTTGGCAGCCATTGTTCATGCATTGAAAATTTTGAGGCGCTATCTTTATGGCGTTCCGTGTGAGGATTTTACCAACCATCGTACTCTCTAGTGCTTATTCAAGCAGAAAGATATAAATTTGAGGCAGCGTAGATGGTGAGAGTTACTAAAGGATTATGATGTCACCATATTGTATCGCCAAGGGAAGGCCAATGTGGTGGCCGATGCATTGAGGAGAAAGTCGGTGAGTATGGGCAGCCTTGCATATATTCCAGTTAGTGAGAGACCGTTGGCTTCAGACATTCAGACGTTGGCTAATCAGTTCGTGAGGTTGGATATTTTTCCCAACAGTGTTCTAGCTTGTACAGTCGCTCGGTCTTCTCTAATTGATCGTATCCGGGAGCGGCATGATGATGACCCATATTTGGTGGTCCTTAGGGACACAGTTCGGCAAGGTGATGACAAACATGTTACAGTTGGAGAGGATGGTGTTTTGAGGATGCTAGGTAATTTATGTGTGCCTAATGTTGATGGCCTTCGTGAGCTGATCCTTGAGGAGGCTCATATTTCTAAGTATTCGATTCATCCAGGTGAAGCCAAAATGTACCAAGACTTGAAGCAGCATTATTGGTGGAGAAGAATGAAGAAGGACATTGTTGCGTATGTGGCTCGTTGCTTAAATTGTCAGCAGGTAAAGTATGATCATCAGAGACCCAGTGGTTTGCTTCAGCAGATAAAGATTCATGAGTGGGAGTGGGAGCGTATCACTATGGACTTACGTTGTTGGGCTCCCACGGACTCAGAGGTAATTTGACGCAGTTTGGGTTATTGTAGATAGGTTGACTAAATCAGCACATTTCATTCCTCTGGCAAGTAATTATACTTCAGAGCGGTTGGCTGAGTTATATATTCGGGAGATAGTTCGCCTTCATGGTGTGCCCGTGTCTAACATTTCTGATCAGGGTACGCAGTTTACTTTGCACTTTTGGAAGGCAGTTCAACGTGAGTTGGGTACCCGAGTGGAGTTGAGTATAACATTTCACCCTCAGACTGACGGGCAGTCCGAGCGTACCATTCAGACATTGGAGGATATGCTTTGCGCTTGTCTTATTGCCTTTGAAGGTTCACGGGATCAGTTCTTGCCGTTAGCGGAGTTTGCTTATAATAATCGTTATCAGTCGAGAATTCAGATGGCTCCTTATGAGGCATTATATGGTAGACGGTGCAAATCGCAAGTTGGATGGTTGTAGCCGGGAGAGGATCGATTGTTGTGTATAGACTTAAGTCAGGAGGCCTTAGATAAGGTCAAGATTATTCAGGAGAGACTCCGTGCAGCTCAGTTTAGGCAAAAGAGTTATGTCCATCGTAAGGTTCGTGATGTGGCATTCATGGTTGGAGAGAGAGTGTTGCTTCGTGCGTCGCCCATGAAGGTTGTTATGAGATTTGTGAAGAAGGTAAGTTTAGCCCTAGGTATATCGGGCCGTTTGAGATTTTTGATACAGTGGGGGAGGTAGCTTAGAGACTTGCGTTTCTTCTAGGGTTATCCTAAGTTCATCCGGTATTCCACGTGTCTATGCTCCGTAAATATCATGGTGACCCGTCCCACGTGTTAGATTTCAACTCTGTCCAATTGGAAAAAGACTTGACTTATGAGGAGGAGTCGGTAGCCATTTTAGACCAGCAGGTTCGCCAGTTGAGATCTAAGAGTTATCCTTCAGTTCGAGTGCAGTAGAGAGGCTAGCCTGTTGAGGCAGCTATCTGGGAGTCCGAGTCAGACATGCAGGGTAGATATCCACACTTGTTCACCATTTCAGGTAACTTTCTATGTTCGTTCGAGGACGAACGTGTGTTTTAGAGGTGAAGATTGTGATGACCCAAGGGGTCATTTTATAAATTTAGACTTCGTTCCATGCTTAATAGCCATAAATAGATTAATTTTAAATACCTCGATTTACGTGCATATTCCGGGGGTGAAACCGAAAAGCTTTTATGTGAAAATATGAGAAATAGTGATTTCTAGAATTTAAATTTGATTATAGTTGACTTTGGTCAACACTTTGAGTAAACGGATCCGGATCTGCGTTACGATGATCCCGGGAGGTCCGCAGTAAAATATGGGACTCAGGCATGTGCCCTGAAATGAATTCCGAGGTCCTAAGTCTTAGAAATCAATTTTTGAAAGAAATTATTTTGCTGAAATATTTATGAAATAAAGAAAAAAATTATTGTTTGAAACCATTGGTATCGGGCCCATATTTTGGTTCCGGAGCCGGATACAGATTTGTTATGATATTAAAAGGTTAACTATTAAACTTGGTGAAAAAACGGAGTTCATTTGACGTGATTCGGACATCCGGTTGAAGAGTTATGAATTTTAAGTGTTCTTGATGAAAATGATGAGTTATGGGGTTTAATTCATAGTTTTACATGTTATTTTCATGATTTGATCGCACGAGCAAGTCCGTATGATATTTTTTGACTTGCGTGCATGTTTTTTTTAGAGCCCCGAGGGCTCGGGTGAGTTTCGGATAGGCCACGGGGTGTTTTACACTTAAGAGAATTGCTGGTTTTTTGTTTGCTGGTGTTTTTGTTTTTGTACTATGCGATCGCATAGGTAGGTTCGTGATCGCATAGTGTAGTCTCAGGGGGACCTTCTTTTGTGTTGGCGAACGTGACTCTAAGGCTGCGATCGTGAAGCTTTGCTGGGTTAAGCTGTGCGAACGCACTCCCCACTGTGCGATCGCATTTCATTAAAGTGGGCCTGGGGGAGGGAAGGCTAGTGTTTTATGCGAACGCAGTGGTTTCCCCGCGATCGCAAAGTCTCATCCGCTTTACGCTATGCGAATGTATCCCATGGAATGCGAACGCATAGGTTCCCTGTCCAGTGATATAAAAACAAATCAAAAATGGGCAGACCTTCTTCTTCTTCTTCTTCTTCTTCTTCATATTTTCGAACCCCACAACCCTAGGAATGATTTTCTTCACCAAATATCATCCCCAAGCCATAGGTAGTCAATTCTAAACTTCACTCTTTCAATTCCTTATTGTTTTTCATCACTTTTAAACCAAAAACTAAGAATTTTCATGGTAAAAATTGAGGGTTTGGGTAGAATTAGGGAATTTTGTAAAAATCGAATTTTTACCTCGAATTGAGGTCAGATTTCGAAATTAGTTGTATATTTGGGTCCGTGGGTGAATGGATGAACGTAATTTGGTCCGAACCCCGAGTTTAGACCAAGCGGGTCCGGGGTCGGATTTTCACCTTTTTTGAGAAAACTTATGAAAAATTATGTTTTTCAATAAAGTTAGTTCCTTTAGCATTAATTGATGATATTGTGTTAATTATGATTAGATTCGAGCAAGTTAGAGCGAGATTCTAAAGGAAATCTATAATTGAGCAGTGAGTGGCCTACGAAATTGAGGTAAGTGTTTGGTCTAACTTTAACTTGAGGGAATAGGAATCCCCACTTGTTTTCTATGTGAAATGCATATGTGTGGTGTATAGTTGAGGTGATGAGTATCTATGCACCACCAAATTGCTTGTTAAACATTATCCGTTTCCCGTTCCCAACTTAATTGATTCTTGTCTTAATTGTTCTATGCTCATTATTGTTTCTATGACTACTTGGCCTTGTTATTTTGTTGTTAAATATTGTTGTGGCTATTTTGGAAAGAGTATTGATTGTTTTAGCTGGTTCCCTTGTGGTACAAAACAGTTGAGCGGTTTGGCATTATTTTAATATATATATATATATATATATATATATTTATTTATGTTCCTGTTGGTTTCATGGTTGAGAGGATATTGATGAAGTTATGAGAAAAACATAGTTTCTTATTTATAATTGTTGAGACAAAAATATTGTGAAAGGCTTGGCCTAAATTGTGAAATTTATGAATAAATTGATATGAGATGTCTGGTGGGAGCGGGTTGCACGCCGCAAGGAGTGATAATGGTGGACAGGTGGGATCGGGTTGCACGCCACAACATGAGTAATAAGGGTGATATATTTAGGGAGGAGCAATAAGGGTGGACAAGTGGAAGCGGGTTGCACGCTGCAACAAGGAGCAATGAGGGAGGACATTTATATTTTTACTGAATTTCAAAGAAAATAAAGATTTGAAAGGCTTAAATGTTTATTTTACTATTCTTCATATTTTCGGCACTATTTTTATTTAAAGTTTAAAGTTTGGAAACTTGGAAATTATTTGAGAATTGTTTATAGATGAGGCGTGGGAAAAGGCAGCTGAATTATTATCGTTGTTGCAGTAATTAATTATTTGTTTAGATTTTCTTCTTGCTTTATATATTATTATCACCGGTTATAGCTAAAGCCCCGCCGTATACTCTTCACTACTTCGTCGAGGTTAGGCTCGACACTTACTCAGTACATGGGGTCGGTTGTACTGATACTACACTCTGCACTCTTTTGTGCAGATCCAGGTACCGGCCAGCTATAGAGATATTTAGAGCGGCTATTCATTTACTCATAGACACGAGGTATATCTGCCAGTGTTCACAGATCCCGAGCGTCTTCTCCTATTCTCATAAACATTGTTTTATTATATTCAGAACAGTTACATTATTTCTTTCAGCCAAGTATTTGTAGTATTCTTTAGTGGTTCGTGAATTGTGACACCAGACTCTTGGGTAGTTTCTGGATTTATCTATATAATTAGTTCGTGGCTCGGTATAGTTAATTGTTTATTTTCTTTATTGTGAATTATTCATTTAAAGCCATTAGATTAAGTATTAAATTAAAAATTATATTATCCTGTTTAAATGGTTAATTAAAGGAAATAGTTGAGCGAACTCTAACATTGGCTTGCCTAGAAAGTGTGGTGTTAGGTGCCATCACAATCCTTAAGGTTGGGAATTTGGGTCGTGACAAGGTTGTATCAGAGCACTAGGTTGCTTAGGTCTCACAATTCACGAACAAGCTTAGTAGAGTCTGAAGGATCGGTACGGAGACGTCTGTACTTATCTTTCGGAGGCTATTGAGTTAGCAAAAAACTCCATTTTTATTTCTACTCTATCGTGCGATTCTTGTATCGCACATACTGATTAGATTCTTCTATTCTCTCGCAGATGGCGAGAACACGTGCTTCATCTTCCACTGACCAGCATTCCGGTCCTCCAGAAGCAGCAGCTACTAATAGGGGCAGAGGCCGAGTCCACGCCAGAGGCTGAGGTAGGGGCAGAACTCAGCCCATTGCTCATGTAGCAGCCCAAGCTGCGGAACCCCAAATTAAGATTAATGAGGGGGTTCCAGCTCAGACTTTTCCAGCGGGACCAGCTCAGGTCCCCGGGGGGATTATTGCTACCCCGGTTCTTCAGGATGCTTTGGTCTGTTTAGTGGGCTTGATGGAGAGTGTGGGCCACACGGGCACATTCCTTGTTGCAGCAGCCGTATCTCAAGCTGGAGGAGGGGTCCAGACTCATGCTACCTACACTCCAGTCCAGAATACTCCTCAGGTTCAGACCCCAATAGCCAATCCCGTTGGGTTAATTCAGCTAGTTGCAGCAGTGCCGCCCGTTAAAGGGGAAGCTATGTCTACCGATGCTTTATGGAGGTTGGACAGGTTCATTAGGTTATTTCCTGTTCACTTTAGTGGTACTACTTCAGAGGACCCTCAGGAATATCAGAATAGTTGTCATGAGGTGTTGCGAAATATGGGTATTTTGGAGACCAATGGGGTCGATTTTGCTGCTTTTCAGATGACTGGTTCCGCCAAGAAATGGTGGAGGGACTTTCTGTTGACTAGACCAGTTGGCTCACCTGCTCTGACTTGGGATCAGTTCTCTCATCTCTTTTTGGAGAAATTCTTACCTGTTACTACTCTAGAGTATAAGCGTCGTCAGTTTGAGTGACTTCAGCATGGCAGCATGACAATGACCCAGTATGAGACTCGTTTCATGGATTTTGATAGACATGACATTATTTTATTGCTCATAGAGAGGGAGAGGGTTAGACGGTTTATTGATGGCCTTGCTCAACCCATCAGGTTGTAGATGGCCAAGGAGACAGGGACCGTGATTTCTCTTCAGGATGCAGCTAATATAGCTAGGAGGGTTGAATCAGTTTTTCGGATGGGAGTTCAGGGGTCAGACAAGAGACCTCGCCATTACGGTGGTTTCAGTGCTGCCTCATCTGGGGGCGGGACTTCATTTAGTAGAGGCTATTCTTCCAGGCCTTTCTATTCAGCATTATAGGTTCCACATGGTACTTCTGGGGGTCGTGCTTCTTATGTGCCTCCTTTTGCTCAACCAGTCTACAGTGCTCCTTCAGCTCCTATTAGAGCACCTCCTCTGCATAGTTATTATTGTGGTCAGCCGATTCGTCAGGGTCAGTCCTCATATCAGGAGGGATGTTTTGAGTGGGGTGAATATGGGCATATTTGGAGAGCTTGTCCGAGGTTTTTGAGTAATTAACATCAGTACCAGGGTTCTCGTCCCATAGTTCCGGCACCAGCTGTGGAACCACCTGCCCAGCCAGCAAGGGGTAGGGTCAGGTAGTTAGAGGTAGAGGCCAAAATATTAGAGGTGGAGGACAAATAGCCAGAGGTGGAGGTCAGCCTGCTAGAGGTGGAGGTCCTCCTAGAGGTGTGGTTTAGGATGGCAGGGCCCAACTCCGACTATATGCATTTCCAGCCAGGGCCGAGGCGGAGTCCTACGACACTGTTATTACAAGTATCATCTCAATTTGTGATAGAGCTGCTTCAGTTTTGTTTGATCCGGGGTCTACTTACTCGTATGTTTCATCCTATTTTGCATTGTATTTGAATGTTCCTCGTAATCCCTTGAGTGTTCCTATTTATGTGTCTACACTGGTGAGGGATGCTGTCGTGGTAGATCGAGTATACCGTTCGTGCGTGGTAGTCATCGAAAGTCTTGAAACTAGTGTGGATCTTTTACTTCTAGACATGGTTGATTTTGATGTTATATTGGGCATGGATTGGTTGTCTCCCTATTATGCCATCTTAGACTGTCACGCCAAGACAGTTACTTTAGAATTGTCGAGGTTGTCTCGATTAGAATGGAAAGGGACCCCTAGTCATTCTCCCAGCCAGGTAATTTCATATGCTAAGGCTTGCCGCATGGTGGAGAAAGGGTGTTTGTCTTATATGGCTCATATTCGTGATTTTGATGCCGAGGTTTCTTCTATACAGTCAGTTCCTATCGTACGTTAGTTTCCTGAGTTATTCCCTACAAACCTGCCGGGTATAGCATCTGACAGGGGTATTGATTTCTATATTGATGTGGCTCCGGGCACTCAGACCATTTCCATTCGTCCATATCGGATGGACCCAGAATTAAAAGAACTAAAAGAACAGTTGCAAGACTTACTAGATAATGATTTCATAAGACCAAGTGTCTCACCTTGGGGTGCACCGATTTTGTTTGTAAAGAAGAAAGATGGGTCGGTGAGAATGTGTATGTATTACCGGAAGCTGAATAAAGTTACTATCAAGAATAAATATCTGTTGCCGAGAATTGATGACCTATTTGATCAGCTTCAGGTTGCTAGAGTATTTTCGAAAATTGATTTGAGGTCAGGCTATCATCAGCTGAATATTTGGGCGTCCGATATTCCTAAGACAGCCTTTCGGGCGAGGTATGGGCATTATGAATTTTTGGTTATGTCTTTTGGGCTGACTAATGCTCCAGCAAACTTTACGGATTTGATGAATCGGGTTTTCAAGCCTCATCTGGACTCTTTTGTGATCGTGTTCATTGATGACATTCTTATATACTCCCGCAGTCAGGAAGAGCATGAACATCACCTCCATATAACACTCCAGACTTTGAGAGATAATCAGTTGTATGCCATGTTTTCTAAATGTGAGTATTGGTTAGATTCAATAGCCTTTTTGGGTCATATTGTATCTGCTAAGGGTATTCAGGTTGATCCTAAGAAGATAGAGGCATTCGGGGACTGGCCTAGACCTACTAGATCTATGGAGATTAGGAGTTTCGTGGGTTTGGCGGGTTACTACCGTCATTTTATGGATGGGTTCTCGTCCATAGCAGCCCCAATGACTAAATTGACTCAGAATGGTGCCCCTTTTATATGGTCAGATGAGTGCGAGACGAGCTTTCAAAATCTTAAGACAACCTTGACTTCAACACCGGTGTTTGTGTTACCATCAGATTCAGGTTCTTTTACGGTGTATTGTGATGCTTCCCGAGTTGGCCTTGGAGCAGTGTTGATGCATGATGGAAGGGTGATTTCATATGCGTCTAGACATCTGAAGGTCCATGAGAATAATTATCCCGTTCATGACTTAGAGTTGGCAACCATTGTTCATGTATTGAAAATTTGGAGGCACTATCTTTATGGCGTGCCGTGTGAGGTTTTTACTGACCATCATAGTCTCCGGTACTTATTCAAGCAGAAAGATCTAAATTTGAGGCAGCGGAGATGGTTAGAGTTACTAAAGGATTATGATGTCACCATATTGTATCACCAAGGGAAGGCCAATGTGGTGGCTGATGCATTAAGGAGAAAGGCGGTGAGTATGGGCAACCTTGCGTATATTCCAGTTGGTGAGAGACCGTTGGCTTCAGACATTCAGACGTTGGCTAATCAGTTCGTGAGGTTGGATATTTCTCCCAACAGTGTTCTAGCTTGTACAGTCGATCGGTCTTCTCTAATTGATCGTATCCGGGAGCGGCATGATGATGACCCATATTTGGTGGTCCTTAGGGACACAGTTCGGCAAGGTGATGACAAACATGTTACAGTTGGAGAGGATGGTGTTTTGAGGATGCAAGGTCATTTATGTGTGCCTAATGTTGATGGCTTTTGTGAGTTGATCCTTGAAGAGGCTCACATTTCTAAGTATTCGATTCATCCAGGTGCAGCCAAAATGTACCAAGACTTGAAGCAACATTATTGGTGGAGAAGAATGAAGAAGGACATTGTTGCGTATGTGGCTCGTTGCTTAAATTGTCAGCAGGTAAAGTATGAGCATCAGAGATCCAGTGGTTTGCTTCAGCAGATAGAGATTCATGAGTGGGAGTGGGAGCGTATCACTATGGACTTACGTTGTTGGGCTCCCACGGACTCAGAGGTAATTTGACGCAGTTTGGGTTATTGTAGATAGGTTGACTAAATCAGCACATTTCATTCTCTGGCAAGTAATTATACTTCAGAGCGGTTGACTGAGTTATATATTCGGGAGATAGTTCGCCTTCATGGTGTGCCCGTGTCTAACATTTCTGATCAGGGTACGCAGTTTACTATGCACTTTTGGAAGAAAGTTCAACGTGAGTTGGGTACCCGAGTGGAGTTGAGTACAACATTTCACCCTCAGACTGACGGGCTGTCCGAGCGTACCATTCAGACATTGGAGGATATGCTTTGCGCTTGTGTTATTGCCTTTGAAGGTTCATGGGATCAGTTCTTGACGTTAGCGGAGTTTGCTTATAATAATAATTATCAGTCCAGAATTCAGATGGCTCCTTATGAGGCATTATATGGTAGACGGTGCAGATCACCAGTTGGATGGTTTTAGCGGGAAAGGCTCGGTTGTTGGGTACAGACTTAGTTGAGGAGGCCTTAGATAAGGTCAATATTATTCAGGAGAGACTCCGTGCAGCTCAGCCTAGGCAAAAGAGTTATGCCGATTGTAAGGTTCGTGATGTGGCATTCATGGTTGGAGAGAGAGTATTGCTTCGTGTGTCGCCCATGAAGGGTGTTATGAGATTTGGGAAGAAGGGTAAGTTGAGCCCTAGGTATATCAGGCTGTTTGAGATTCTTTATAGAGTGGGGGAGGTAGATTATAGACTTGCGTTGCATCCAAGATTATCCTCAGTTCATCCGGTATTCCACGTGTCTATGCTCCGGAAATATCATGGTGACCCGTTGTAACGTCCCAGTCGGTCGTTAAGTAGAACCTGCATTATAATTACTTTTATTTCCTTGTCATAGGTTGGTATTACTGTTATTGATGTGTTAGAGTTGGTAGGCTCAGAATTGGAATGGTTGTAATGAGAATTTAGTCACTTAGTCTTTAAAAAGAGCCTTAGAGTTGGAAAAGTCAACTCTCATTGCTAAACGACCTCGGAATGCGGATTGTATGGCTCGGATAGCTTCGTTAGGTGATTTGGGACTTGGGAGTGTGTTCAGAATATTTTTGTGAGGACCGGTGTAGAAATAGGCTTGAATTGGCGAAAGTTAGTTTTTTGTAATTTTCGGTCGGCAGTGGAAATTAGGCTATCGGGGTCGGAATGGAATTCCGACAGTTGGAACAAGATCGTAATGTCATTTTGGATATGTCTGCAAAATTTCAGGTCAATCGGAGTTGTTTTGGATAGTTTCGGCATCGTCAGTGGATTTTTAGAAATTTCAAAGTTCTTAGGCTTGAATTTGATGTGATTTTGGTGTTTTGATGTTATTTTTAGTGTTTCGGGAGTGCAACTAAGTTTGAATGATCATATATGATATGTTGGTATATTTGGTTAGGGTCCCGAGGGGCTCGAGATTGATTTCGGATGGTTAATGGGAAGTTTGGAGTTGGAAATATGCAGCAAATCTGCTGCTGGTGCACCACTGCTGGTGTGGTCGTACTTGTGGAAGGAGGACCGCAGGCGCGAGGTCCGCAGGTGCGAAGACCTTGTGCAAGTGCGGATTTGGCTGTTCATGAAGGGGTCGCAAGTGCGGACGAGTGGTCGCACCTACGGAAGCGCATGTGCGAAAATCGAGGGTTTAAGTAATATGTGCAGGTTCGCACCTGGGACCGCAGGTGCGCTAATAAGGCCGCAGGTGCGGAACCCCTGGGCAAGAAGTATAAATTAAAATGCTTCGTGACCATTAGACCTTTTAACACCATTGTTGAACGGGAAAAGAGCTTGGGGGCGATTTTGAAGAGGGGAAATCAGTGTTCTTCGTTGAGGTAAGTATTTTGGACCCTAAAAACTCGATTATAGGTGATTAAGGAACATAATATCAGTGTTAAATTCATGAAAATCAGTAGAAAAAGTTGGAGTTAGGGCTTCAGATTATAAGACCTTTAGGGATCGATTTGAGGGGTCAAACGAACTCTGATTTTAGCGTTCTTTATATGTACGGACTCGTGAGACGATGAAGAACATTTTGGTATAAAATTTGTCGAGTTACGAGACGCGGTCCCGGGGGTCGGGTTTTGGCTAAATTCGGGTTTTATGCTAAATTTGGTACTTTTCAATTGGAATTCATTTCTTAAACATAATTTGATGATAAAAATCTGAACTTGGTAGATTTGGAGCGCTCAGAAGTTGATTCGAGAGGCAAGCGGGTTGCAGAGTAGCTTTTCGGGCTAGTTTGAGGTAAGTAATGTCTTTAAATCCTGTCCTGAGGGTATGAAACCCCGAACTATGCATCCTTTCACGGATTTTGGAATGCAAGGATTGGAAATATATTCCTTTTTAGGCAACCATTGAGTTTCGAACCCGATTTTAAAGCCTATGCTTAATTTTATTGATATACTTTGATATAATTTGGGCTGCAAGCCATGTTTGGGGCCTAGTGCCGATCTGTTTACCCCTTGGGTGCTATTTTTACTATTTTCCTCACTTGATATGTTATGATTTTCACTCAGCCTTTTCTTGATAATTGTTTTGACACTCAAAGTATTTTGATATTATTTCTTGAAAAAAAATAATATTTTTTTGGGTCGAGAACCCGGTATAATGATTGGCCGAGTGGCATGTTGAGAGTGTCTGACTGAGTGAGGCTGCAGACCAATATTGTGAGGATGTTATGATACTAGAGGCCGAGGGCCAATATTGTGAGTGATTTATTCCATGATGTGGCTGGCCGAGGGCCAATATTGTGAGTGATTTATATCATGATGTGGCTTATTATAGCGCTTGCGCTGTAGGAGCCCCTCCAGAGTCTGTACACACCCCCAGTGAGCGCAGGTACCTACTGAGTGTGAGTGATGCCCGCAGGGTTGATACTGAGTGCTTGTGAGGTTGCTCGCTGGGCTGATACTGAGTGACTGTGAGGTTTCCCGGTGGGCTGATACTGAGTGATGGTGAGGTGCTGAGGGAAATTGTTACAAGAAATGATTATGTCCGAGGGGCAGATTTATGATGAGATTTTACTGAGATTTTTACTATGATTCACTTCGTTTTTAAAACTGATTTTTACTAGGAGTTTTACTGAGATATATTGAAATCATACTTGTTTAAAAGGATTTCTGGAAATTGGTTTTCGAACTTATGTATTTGATGAATACTTTATGGTGACTTGGTGTTTTACTTTTTTTGTGAATTGGTGTATCTGTGCTGTGTGTTTCATATTTCTCAGACTGTGATTTATTTTCATTACTACTGAGTTGGCGTACTAATCATTACTCCCTGTGCCTCTGTGCACAAATACAGGTACCGGTTCAGAGCAGTAGCTGTCTTCGTTCGTATTTAGCAACTTACGAGATTTCGAGGTAGCTGTTCAGCGTCCACAACTTCTCCAGTTCCCTTCCTTTATTAGTATTAGTATTTATTACATAGACATTGATTAAGACATTAGCGGAGTTAGCTTTATTTCTTAGATGCTCGTGACCATGTTGACTCCAGTCTTGGGAGAGTTGTTTAGAATGTTAGATTATTATTGGGACGTAAAAACTTAAAGAAATTATCTAAATGTTTTGTTTGCTGCTTATTGTTGATTTTTGAAGTATTATAATAGAACAAATGAGTAATTAGGTGATGGTTGGCTAGCCTAGTTCCACGGTAGGCGTCATCACGACCTGTTAGAATTTGGGGTCGTGACACCCGTCCCACGTGTTAGATTTCAGCTCTATCCAATTGGACAAAGACTTGACTTATGAGGAGGAGCCGGTAGCCATTTTAGACCGGCAGGTTCGCCAGTTGAGATCTAAGAGTTATCCTTTAGTTCGAGTGCAGTGGATAGGATAGCCCGTTGAGGCAGCTACCTGGGAGTCCGAGTCGGACATGCAGAGTAGATATTCGCACTTGTTCGCCATTTCAGGTAACTTTTTATGTTCGTTCGAGGACGAACGTGTGTTTTAGAGGTGGAAATTGTGATGACCCAAGGGGTCATTTTATAAATGTAGACTCCATTCCATGCTTAATAGCCACAAATAGACTAATTTTAAATACCTCGATTTGCGGCATATTCCGAGCGTGAAATCAGAAAGCTTTTATGTGAAAATATGAGAAATAGTGATTTCTAGAATTTAAATTTGATTATAGTTGACTTTGGTCAATATTTTGAGCAAACGGAACCGGATCTATGTTGCGACGATCCCGGCTGGTCCGCAGTAAAATATGGGACTCGGGCGTATGCCCGGAAAGGAATTCCGAGGCTCCAAGCCTTAGAAATTAATTTTTGAAAGAAATTGTTTTGCTGAAATATTAATGAAATAAAGAAAAGAATTAATGTTTTAAACCACTGGTATCGAGCCCGTATTTTGGTTCCGAAGCCCCGTACAGATTTTTTATGATATTAAAAGGTTAACTGTGAAATTTGATGAAAAACGGAGTTCGTTTGACGTGATTCGGACATCCGGTTGAAGACTTATGAACTTTAAGTGTTCTTGATGAAAATGATGAGTTTTGAGGTTTAATTCATAGTTTTACATGTTATTTTCATGATTTGATCGCACGAGCAAGTCCGTATGATATTTTTAGACTTGCATGCATGTTTTTTTTAGAGCCCCGAGGGCTCGGGTGAGTTTCGGATAGGCCACAGGGTGTTTTACACTTAAAGAGAATTGCTGGTTTTCTGTTTGCTGGTGTCCAGGTTGTTGTACTATGTGATCGCATAGGTAGGTTCGCGATCTCATAGTGTAGTCTCAGGGGGGCCTTCTTTTGTGTTGTGTGAACGCGATTCTAAGGCTGCGATTGCGATGCTTTGCCTGGGTTAAGATGTGTGAACACACTCCCCACTGTGCGATCGCATTTCATTAAAGTGGGCCTGGGGGAAGGAAGGCCAGTGTTCTATGCAAAAGCACTGGTTTCCCCGTGATCGCAAAGGCCAAGTCCCCTTACCCTTTGCGAGCGCATCCCATGGAATGCGAACGCATAGGTTCCCTGTCCAGTGATATAAAAATAAATCAAAAACATGCAGACTTTCTTATTCTTCATATTTTCGAACCCCACATCCCTAGGAACGATTTTCTTCACCAAATATCATCCCCAAGCCATAGGTAATCAATTCTAAACTTCACTCTTTCAATTCCTTATTGTTTTTTATCACTTTTAAACCAAAAACTAAGAATTTTCATGGTAAAATTGAGGGTTTGGGTAGAATTAGGGAATTTTCTAAAAATCAAATTTTTACCTCGAATTGAGGTCGGATTTCGAAACTAATTGTATATTTGGGTCCGTGGGTGAATGGGTGAACGTAATTTGGTCTGAACCCCGAGTTTAGACCAAGCGGGCCCGGGGTCGGGTTTTCACTTTTCTTTAGAACACTTAGGAAAAATTATGTTTTTCAATAAAGCTAGTTCCTTTAGCATTAATTGATGATATTGAGTTAATTATGATTAGATTCGAGCAATTGAGAGCGAGATTCTGAAGGAAAAGCTATAATTGAGCAGTGAGTGGCCTACGAAATTGAGGTAAGTGTTTGGTCTAACTTTTACTTGAGGAAATAGGAATCCCCACTTTTTTGCTATGAGAAATGCATGTGTGTGGTGTATAGGTGAGGTGACGAGTATCTATGCACCACCAAATTGCCTGTTAAGCATGATCCCTTTCCCGTTCCCAACTTAATTGATTCTTGTCTTAATTGTTCTATGTTCATTATTGTTTCTATGACTACTTGGACTTGTTATTTTGTTGTTAAATACTGTTGTGGTTATTTTAGAAAGAGTATTGGTTGTTTTAGCTGGTTCCCTTGTGGTACAAAACGGTTGAGCGGTTTGGCATTGTTTTTACGATATATATATATATATATATATATATATATCTGTTCCTGTTTGTCTCATGGTTGAGAGTATATTGATGAAGTTATGAGAAAAATACAGTTTCTTATTTATAATTGTTGAGACAAAAATATTGTGAAAGGCTTGACCTAAATTGTGAAATTTATGAATAAATTGATATAAGATGTCTGATATATGCATATATTTATGTTCCTGTTTGTCTCATGGTTTAGAGGATATTGATGAACTTATGAGAAAAATACAGTTTCTTATTTATAATTGTTGAGACAAAAATATTGTGAAAGGCTTGACCTAAATTGTGAAATTTATGAATAAATTGATATGAGATGTCTGGTGGGAGCGGATTGCATGCCGCAACAATGACTGATAAGGACGGACATGTGGGATCGGGTTGCACGCCGCAACATGAGTAATAAGGGTGGTATAATTTTAAATACCTCGATTTGCGTGGGCAGCTCGGGCGTGAAATAGGAACGAGTTTATGTGAATATGAGAAATAGTGATTTCTAGAATTTAAATTTGATTATAGTTGACTTTGGTCAATATTTTGAGTAAACGGATCGAATCTGTGTTCCGACAATCTCGAGAGGTCCTCAGTAAAATATGGGACTCGGGCGTATTCCCGAAAATAAATTCCGAGGTCCCAAGCCTTAGAAATCAATTTTTGAAAGAAATTGTTTTGTTGAAATATTAATGAAATAAAGAAAAGAATTAATGTTTGAAACCATTGGTATCGGGCCCATATTTTGGTTCCGGAGCCCAGTATAGATTTTTTATAGTATTTAAAGATTTATTGTGAAATGTGGTGAAAAACGGAGTTCGTTTGATGTGATTCGGACATTCGGTTGAAAAATTATGAACTTTAAGTGTTCTTGATGAAAATGATGAGTTTTGAGGTTTAATTCATAGTTTTACATGTTATTTTCATGATTTGATTGCGCGAGAAACTCCTTATTATGCTTTTAGACTTGAGTGCATGTTTGGTTTAGATCCCCGAGGGCTCGGGTGAGTTTCAAATAGGTTTGGGTTGTGTTGCGCTCGTTCTTTCTTATGCTTTGACGTCGTTTCTTCAAGCATAAATGATATCATATCGAACAAATGAGCTCTGATTGCTGTCTTTGAATGAAGTATTAGATCCGTATCGTAAATGTGGACCCGTAGCAAAAAGAATCATCGAATTTTAACATCGTATGAGGATTTTATGGTCATTTTACTAAGGTTGCCAGATTTTTCAGGTTAATTACGAAATTACCACTGACGGCGTATTAAAATTCTGCAGTTTTTGCAAATATTAAAACGTACATATTTCCTTCATTATAAGGTCAAATTGAGTGATTCAAAAGCCTAACTTGACTTGAATTTCACGAGGAATCCATTGGAAACATAAAAATTGCGTTTTGGGATCATTTGGCATGAGAAACGAGGAAGAATAGCTGGCAGAAAAATATATATAAAACAGACAAACTTCTTCTTCTTCAAATTTTCAAACTCCACAGCCCTAGGAACGAATTTCTTCACCAAATATCATCCCCAAGTCATAGGTAATCAATTCTAAACTTTACACTTTCAATTACTCATTGTTTTTTCATCACATTTAAATCAAAAACTAAGAATTTTCATGGTAAAAATTGAGGGTTTGGGTAGAATTAGGGAATTTTTTTAAAATCAAATCTTTATCTTGAATTGCGGTCGGATTTCGAAACTAATTGTATATTTAGATTCATGGGTAAACATAATTTGGTCAGAACCCCGAGTTTAGACCAAGCGGGCCCGGAATCGGGTTTTCACTTTTTTTTGGGAAAACTTAGGAAAAATTATAATTTTCAATAAAGTTAGTTCCTTTAGCCTTAATTAATGATATTAAGTTAATTATGATTACATTCGAGTGTATTGGAGGTGAATTCAAAAGGAAATGATGTAATTGAGCAGTGAGTGGCCTACGAAGTTGAGGTAAGTGCTTGGTATAACCTTGACTTGAGGGAATAGGAACCCGCAACTTATTTGCTATGTGAATTTTCATATGTGTGGTGTATAGGTGAGGTGACGAGTATCTATGCACCACCAAATTGTCTATTAAACATGATTCCTTCCCCGTTTCCAATTTAATTGATTCATGTCTTAACTGTTCTAGGTTCATTATTGTTTCTATGACTACTTGGCTTTGTTACTTTGTTGTTAAGTCTTGTTGTAGTTATTTTGTAAGAGTATTGGTTGTGTATTTGTTTCCCTTGTAGTACATAAAGTTTGAGCAATTCAGCATTGTTTTAAGAGATACATATTTATGTTCCTGTTGGTTTCATGGTTGAGAGGATATTGATGAAGTTTATGAGAAAATACAGTTTCTTATTTATTGTCACGACCCGAAATCATGGCGCCTAACGTTGCGCCCGCTAGGCAAGCCAACGTGTTACTGAATTGATTTATTAACAAGTGAAAATAACAAACACTGACTAGATAATTGAGATAAAGTGCGGAAGTATTAACAAAATCTGAATAACAATAGCTAATAACGAAGACATCCCTTTAAGTGCAAAACCCAAAAATGGAGTCACAATCTCACGAACCAGTCTAAGATTTAGCTAAAAATAACAGTTTGAAATAAAATGATATATCTGTCTGGAAACACATAGATTACAGAATGAAAGATAGACAGTGACGCCGAGATCCACGAATGCCTGCGGAACTACCTCGGTGTCGTCTGGAATGGACTGAAGGACACTCCCCCTAACGATGTCCACTGGGTCCGGCTACGTAATCTGCACAACATAAAGAAGTGCAGGTGTAACATCAGTACAACCGACCTCATGTACTGAGTAAGTGCCGAGCTTAACCTCGGCGAAGTAGTGACAAGGCTAGGACACGACAACAAATTGTACCTGTGCAGTTCAATAGTATAGCAGAAAATAAACAAGAATACAGTTACGGGGAAGAACATGCTGGGGATAAGAGGGGAAACACTTTCTAAAACAGTAGAATCAAGTACTGACGGGAATGTAGAAGTAAAACAGGAAATAACAATCTGAAACAAGTAAGATAGACAGGAGAAGGCACGTCATGACCCCTCGTGCACAGCCTCAAAATCACACGGCACGGAATGCCCCCTCGTGCATAAATAATAATGACTCGGCATGGAATGTCCCCTCGTACATAAATAATAACCAATCGGCATGGAATGTCCCCTCGTGCATAAATAATAATCATCGGCACGGAATGTTCTCTCATGCATAAATAATAATGACTCGGCACGGAATGTCCCCTCGTGCATAAATAATAATCAGTCGGCACGGAATATTCCCTCGTGCATAAATAATAATCACTCAGCACATAATGTTCCCTCGTGCCTGATGAGTATAAAAATAACAATTGATATGAAAGTTTAACAATACGACATTTCAAATGTACAGAAATAATCAACAAAATTCTATTGTCCCGGCAAAGGACTCAGCTATAACCAATCTCACCAAGAAGTATAATGTCAACAGTAAAATCCTTGACCGAACAAATAATCAATAACTTTCTGCGTCATGAAGTAATCTCAAGGTACCACTTCCAAGGTTTCCAATAATTCACAACACGGGGAATATCAAAGAACATTAAATAACTCATCAAAATTCGACTCACGGGCATGCTTGACCACAACATATAGGTACCCGTCACCTCACCTATATATTGGACATGAATTACACATAGCAAATAAGACTCTTTACCTATTCTCTCAAGCTAAGGTTGGGCCAAACACTTACCTCAACTCCAAGAATGCAAGTCAAGCCTCAATCACAACCTTTCCTCTTGAATCCGACTCCGAAACGATAATATCTAGACATAATTGACTTAATAACATCAATAATTAACCAATAACTCAGTCGCAAATCCTAATTACACATTTTCCATAATTCTTCCAAAAATACCAAAATTCAACCCCGGGCCCGCTTGGTCCAAACTCGAGGTTCGGACCAAAATCCGATAACCCATTCCCCCACGAACCCGAATATACAATTTTTTTTGAAATCCGACCCCATAATGAGGTTGAATTCCCAAAATTTCCAAAAGCCCTAACTCTACCCAAAACCCCCAATTTCTACCTTTGATTTCATGTTTTTAGACCTAGAATCTAGTGATTGATGAAGGAAAATAGAAGAAATTAAAGTTAACAACACTTACCTATGAAGATATGGTGAATGGTCTCCTAGGAATCTCCCAAGAAGAGTGGAGAAGAAGAAAATGTTGAAAGAATGTGAAAATCCCGTAATGGCATTCTGTTTTGGACATTTTAAATAATTGGGCAAAAATGACCTACGCGATCGCGACCTGCGATCGCGCAGAGTACTGGACATAGACCATCACGATCGCGAAGAGGGGATTGAGATCGCAGAGAATAATAACACAGCCTATCACGATCGCGACACGGGGGTCGCGTTCGCAGTGGGAAAAATAGCCCCCAGCCCACATTTGCACTACGCGTTCGCGTGTGGTCCTTCACGATCGCGTAGAGCACTGCCCCAGGCTCCGCGATCGCAACACAGGCCCTGCGTTCATGTAGGGTAATTTACCCCCCTCCCAGACTTACTCATCGCGATCGCATGTATCGCGATCGCGAAGACCAACAGACGTGGACACCAGATTCAACAGCCAAACACCAGATTTTCTAAGCCTAAATCACCCTGACACCTACCCGGAACTTACCCAAGCCCTCGGGGCTCAAAACCAAATATACACACGCCTTCAAAATCATCCTACGAACTTATTTGAGTAATTAAACCACTAAAATAACATAAAAAAATGAATTAAACTCAAAAATCCATAGAATTTCCTCAAACTTCATAAACTATCAATTTTTCCAATTTTGATCCGAAACATGTCAAACCAAGTCCGTTTCTTACCAAATTTTACAGATAATCACATATCACATATTGTACCTGTTCCGGGCTCCGGAACCATATACAGGCTAGGTAACACAGATTTCACATCAAAGTTCATTTTCAAAAGTCGTTATTATTTTCAGAAAACATTCCTTTAAAAATTCATTTCTCGGACTTGGGACCTCGGAATTTGATTCCGAGTATACGCCCAGGTCCCATATTTTCCTACGGATCCTTCGGGACCACCAAATCATGGGTCCGGGTCTGTTTACCAAAGTCAACTTTATTCAATTAATTATCATAAATTCAACTATTTAACACATTTTCACATAAAGGCTTCCCGGCTACGCGCCCGGGCTGTGCACGCACATTGAGGTGCAATTAACGAAGTCTTTCGGGGTCTCGGAACACAGTTTTAGCTAAATTTACAAAGGATGACCTTCTGGGTCATCACAATCTCCACCTCTAAAACAACCGTTCATCCTCGAATGGACATAGAAAGGTAATGAATCGGGGAAAAGGTGGGGATATCGGGTCCGCATATCGGGCTCGGACTCCAAAGTAACTGCCTCAATAGGCTAACCTCTCCACTGAGCACGAACCGAAGGATAACTCTTCGATCTCAACCGTCGCACCTGCCGGTCTAATATGGCTACCGTCTCCTCCTCATAAGAGAAATCCTTGTCCAATTGGACACCACTGAAGTCAAGTTCATGAGATGGATCCGCAATATACCTCCAGAGCATATATACGTGAAATACCGGATGCACGACTAACAAACTAGGTGGCAAGGAAAGTCTGCAGGCCACCTCTCCTACCTTATCCAGAATCTCAAATGGACCAATGTACCTAGGGCTCAACTTGACCTTCTTCCTGAATCTCATCACGCCCTTCATGGGCGACACCCGAAGAAATACCCGGTCTCCTATCATAAATGCCAAATCTCGAACTCTGCGATCCGCATAACTCTTCTGCCTATACTGAGTTGTACGAAGTCTATCCTGAATGATTTTCACATTGTCCAAGGCATCCTGGAATAACTCAGAACCCAACAATCTAGCCTCACCCGGCTCAAACCATCCGACTGGAGACCGACACCGCCTACCATACAACGCCTCATACGGAGCCATCTGAATTCTCGACTGATAGCTGTTGTTGTATGCAAACTCAGCTAAAGGCAAGAAATGGTCCCATGAACCACCAAAGTCAATGACACAAGCTCGCAACATATCCTCCAAAATCTGAATAGTACGCTCGGACTACCCGTACATCTGAGGATGAAATGCTGTGCTCAACTCAATCTGTGTGCCCAACTCTCGCTGTAATACTCTCCAGAAATGGGAGGTATAAGTACGTCCATATGATATAATGGATATGGGCACACCATGCAGTCTAACAATCTCTCTCATATAGATCCTTGCCAACTTCTCTGCTGAATACGAAGCTGATACATGGATGAAGTGCGCTGACTTGGTCAGCCTATCCACAACGACCCATACTGCATCAAACATCCTCTGAGTCCGTGGGAGTCCAACTACAAAGTCCATGGTGATACACTCCCACTTCCACTCGGGAAGCTGAATCTGCTGCATCAAACCACCCGATCTCTGGTGCTCATACTTAACCTGCTGACAGTTCAAGCACCGAGCTACATAAGCTACAATATCCTTCTTCATCCTCCGCCACCAATAATGTTGCCGCAAGTCCTGGTACATCTTTGCGGCGCCCGGATGAATAGAATACCGGGAACTATGAGCCTCCTAAAGTGTCAACTCACGAATACCATCCACATCAGGTACAAAAATCCGACCCTGCATCCTCAAAACTCCCTCATCATCAACCGTAATCTTCTTGGAATCTCCGTGCCTGACTCTATCTCTAAGAACATATAAATGGCGATCATCATACTGTCTGGCCCGAATATAGTCGTCCAATGAAGAACGGGCCACGGTATGGGCCAAAACACTGCCAGTCTCAGAAACCTCCAATCTCACAAATCGATTGGCTAAAGCCTAAACATCAAAAGAAAAAGGTCGCTCTCCGACTAATAAATAGGCAAGACTACCCATACTGGCTGACTTCCGGCTCAAAGCATCAGCCACCGCATTGGCCTTCCGCGGATGATAAAGAATGGAAATATCATAATCCTTCAGTAACTTTAACCATCTCCTCTGCCTCATGTTCAAATCCTTCTATTTGAATAGATACTGTAAGATCTTATGATCTGTGAACACCTCACATGGCACGCCATACAAATAATGCCTCCAAATCTTCAACGCGTGCACAATCACTGCTAACTCCAAGTCATGAACTGGATAGATCTTCTCATGAACCTTCAACTGACAAGAAGCATAGGATATAACCTTGCTATCCTGCATCAACACTGCACCAAGCCCAAGCCGTGAAACATCACAATACACGGTATACAGCCCTGAACATGTGGGAAAAACTAACACTGGTGTCGTGGTCAAGGCTGTCTTGAGCTTCTGAAAGCGCGCCTCACACTCATCAGACCACCTGAACTGAGAACTCTTCTGAGTCAACCTGTTCATCGGCGTTGCAATGGATGAAAAGCCCTCCACAAACCGGCGATAATAACCTGTTAAGCCTAAGAAACTCCGGATCTCTGTAGCTGAGGTGGGTCTAGGCCAATTTCTGACTGCTGAAATCTTCTTGGGATCCACCTGAACACCCTCTCACGATACCACATGGCCTAGAAATGCAACTGAACTCAACCAGAACTCACACTTGGAAAATTTGGCATACAACTGACTATCCCTCAAAGTCTGGAGGACGACTCTAAGGTGCTACTCATGCTCCTCTCGACTGCGAGAGTATATCAATATATCATCAATGAAAACAATAATGAACGAGTCCAAATAAGGCCTGAACACTCGGTTCATCAACTCCATAAAAGGAGCGGGGGCATTTGTCAGCCCAAATGACATCACCAAGAACTCATAATGCCCATAACGAGTGCAAAAGGCTGTCTTAGGGACATCAGGCGCCCTAATCCTCAGCTGACGGTAGCCAGATCTCAAGTATATCTTGGAGAACACTGTAGCCTCCTGAAGCTGGTCAAATAGATCATCAATCCTCGGCAAGCGATACTTGTTCTTAATAGTAACCTTATTCAACTGCCGGTAGTCAATACACATCCTCATCGAGCCATCTTTCTTCTTGCCAAACAATACTGGAGCACCCCAAGGAGAAACACTAGGCCTAACGAAGCCTCTGTCCAACAAATCCTGCAAATGATCCTTCAACTCCTTCAACTCTGGCGGGGCCATACGATACGTCGGAGTAGAAATAGGCTGGGTGCCCTGAGCTAACTCAATACAAAAATCAATATCCCTGTCAGGTGGCATACCCGACAGGTTAACAAGGAATACCTCTAGAAAATCACGAACCACGGGCACAGACCCCAGGGAAGGAACCTCATTGCTAGAATCACGAACATAGGCCAGAGAGGCCAAACAACCTTTCTCGACCATGCGTCGAGCCTTCATATAAGAAATAACTCTATCACAAGAATGACTAGGAGTCCCTCTCCACTCCAAACGAGGTACCCCTAGAAAGGCCAAGGTCACTGTCTTGGCATGACATTCCAGAATAGCATGATAGGGGGATAACCAATCCATCCCCAATATAACATCAAAGTCAACCATATCAAGAAGAAAAAGATCAACCTGAGTCTCCAGACCACCAATAGCTACTAAGAAAGCACGGTAGACTCGATCAACCACTATAGAATCACCCACCGGTGTAGACACATGCAGAACAGTACTCAAGGAATCACGGGGCATACTCAAATAAGGGGCAAAATATGAAGACACATAGGAGAATGTAGAACCCGGTTCAAATAACACCGAAGCCTCTCGGCTGCAAACGGAAACCGTACCTGTAATAAATGCATCAGAAGCCTCAGCATCAGACCTGGCAGGAAAAGCATAGCACCGGGTCTGAGCCCCTCCAACCTGAACATCTCTGGGTCGACCTACTGCGGCTTGACCTCTACCTCTCGTGGCATGTCCTCCACCTCTATAAGTCTGACCTCCACCTCTGGAACCCCGACCGCCACCCCTAGCTGGCTGAGGGGGTGGGGGTGAGCCTGATGCGGGAACCATGGTACGGAAACCCTGATACTGAGACCTACCAGAACCTCGGGGGCAAAACCTGGAAATATGCCCCAAACCACCGCAAGAATAACAAGGCCTATGCTGATGTGGCTGCTGACTCTGGAATTGGCCCTGTCAACCCTGATAACCACCCCGGAAGCTCTGAAGCAGCGGTGCACTGATAGGTGATGGTGGTGCACTAATAGGAGCTGGCGGTGCACTGTGAGTTACCTGAAGTGCCGACTGATAGGGTCTGGGAGGATGACCTCTACCGAAAGAATCCCTGCCCCTAGATGAGGCTCAACTGAATCGACCAAAGTGACGGGGCCTCTTGTCAGCCCCCTGAACACCACCTTGTGACATAATCATCTCAATCCTCCTGGCCACATTGGCCACATCCTGGAATGAAATATCAGTACCTGAATCCTTGGCCATCTGAAGCTTGATAGGCTTAGCCGAACCCTTAATAAACCTCATCACTCTCTCACGATCAGTGGGGATTATCATAATAGCATGCCGAGCTAGAGTGATGAACCTGGTCTCGTACTGAGTGACAGACATAGATCTATACTGGAGGCGCTCAAACTACCTCTGAAGATCCTCTCTCTGAGTAACTGGAAGGAACTTCCCCACGAATAACTCGGAGAACTAATCCCAAGTCAATGGTGCAGACCCATCTAGCTTGGTCAAGCAATAGTCTCTCCACCAAGTCTTGGCGGAACCCGAAAGATGAAAAATAGCAAAATCAACTCCATTAGACTCTACTATGCCCATGTTCCGAAGAACCTCATGACAACTGTCCAAATAATCCTGGGGATCCTCTGATGGTGCACCAGTAAATGTAGTAGTGAATAACTTGGTGAATCTATCCAATCTACATAAAGCAGTTGCTGACATAGCTGCTCTCTCAACTGTCGGGGCCACAATGCCCGGCTGAGCTACTTCGGCCGTCTGAGGTACCGGAGTCTGGAACTGAGGTCTAGCTGCTCTGGGGTGCGAGTAGCAGGAGTCTGGGTCCCTCCCCCAACCAGAGAGACGACTGGTGCAGTAGGAAGAAGACTGTCCTGAGCCATACTCTCCATGAGTTCCATTAAGCGGACTAGAGCATCCTGAAGCACCGGGGTGGCAATGAACCCCTCTGGGACATGAGCGTTCCAACTGGAACTGTCTGTGTAGGAACCTCACCGAAAAAGTATACCTGTGGGTCCTCCACTGGGGCTATTGCTCTGGGCTAAGCCCTGCTCCTGCCTCGGCCTCTAGTACGGCCTCGACCTCGACACCTCGTAGGAGCTGCAACAGGAGAATCGGGTTGCTGATCGGTAGATGAGGAAGAACGCGTTCTCGCCATCTGCGAAGAATAGAATCGAAACTCAATTAGAATTTAGAACTCAAATCGCACGATAGAAAAGTGAAGTCAATCCTAACTTTGCAGCCTCTGGGAGATAAGTACAGACGTCTCCGTACCGATCCCTCAGACTCTACCAAGCTTGTCCGTGAGTTGTGAGACCTAAGCAACTTAGTGCTCTGATACCAACTTGTCACGACTCGAAATCCCACCTTCAGGCTGTGATGGCGCTTAACGTTGCACCCGCAATGCAAGCCAACGTGTTAACTGAATTGATTTATTAACAAGTGAAAATAACAAACACTGAATAGCTAATTGAGATAAAGTGCGGAAGCATTAACAAAATCTAAATAACAATAGCTAATAATGAAGACATCCCTTTAAGTACAAAACCCAAAAATGGAGTCACAACCTCACGAACCAGTCTAAGATTTAGCTAAAAACAACAGTTTGAAATAAAATGATATGTCTGGAAACACATAGATGACAGAATGAAAGATAGACAGTGACGTCGAGATCCACGAACGCCTGCGGAACTACCTCGGTGTCGTCTGGAATGGACAGAAGGACAATCCCCCTAACGATGTCCACTCGGTCCGGCTGCGTAATCTGCACAACATAAAGAAGTGCAGGTGTAGCATCAGTACAACCGATCCCATGTACTGAGTAAGTGCCGATCCTAACCTCGGCGAAGTAGTGACGAGGCTAGGACACGACAACAAATTGTACCTGTGCAGTTCAATAACATAGAAGAAAATAAACAAGAATACAGTTACGACGAAGAACATGCTTGGGATAAGAGGGGAAACACTTGCTAAAACAGTAGAATCAAGTACTGACGGAAATGTAGAAGTAAAACTAGAAATAACAACCCGAAACAAGTAATATAGACAGGAGAAGGCACAGCATGACCCCTCATGCATAGCCTCAAAATCACACGGCACGGAATGCCCCCTCGTGCATAAATAATAATGACTTGGCACGGAATGTCCCCTCGTTCATAAATAATAATCAATCGGCACGGAATGTCCCCTCGTGCATAAATAATAATCATCGTCACTGAATGTTCCCTAATGCATAAATAATAATGACTCGGCACAGAATGTCCCCTCGTGCATAAATAATGATCAATCGGCACGGAATGTTCCATCGTGCATAAATAATAATCATCGGCACAGAATGTTCCTTCGTGCATAAATAATAATCACTCGTCAAAGAATGTTCCCTCGTGCATGATGAGTATAAAAAAAACAATTGATATGAAAGTTTAACAATACGACATTTCAAATGTACAGAAATAATCAACAAAATTCTATTGTCCTGGCAAAGGACTCAACTATAACCAATCTCACTCAGAAGTATAATGTCAATATTAAAATCTTCGACCGGACACATAATCAATAACTTTCTGCGTCATGAAGTAACCTTAAGGTACCACTTCCAAGGTTCCCAATAATTCACAACATGGGGAATATCAAAGAACATTAAATAACTCATCAAAATTCGACTCACGGGCATGCTTGACCACAACATATAGGTACCCGTCACCTCACCTATACGTTGGACATGAATTACACATTTCAAATAAGACTCTATACATGTTCCCTCAAGCTAAGGTAAGGCCAAACACTTACCTCGTCTCCAAGAATGCAAGTCAAGCCTCAATCATGGCCTTTCTCTTGAATCCGACTCTGAAACGATAATATCTAGACATAATTGACTTAATAACATCAATAATTAACCAATAACTCAGTCCCAAAGCCTAATTATACATTTCCCATAATTCTTCCAAAAATACAAAAATTCAACCCCGGCCCGCTTGGTCCAAACTCGATGTTCGGACCAAAACCCGATAACCCATTCCCCCACGAACCCGAATATATAATTTGTTTTGAAATCCGACCCCAAAATGAGGTTGAATTCCCAAAATTTCCAAAATCTCTAACTCTACCCAAAACCCCTAATTTCTACCTTTGATTTCATGTTTTTAGACCTAGAATCTAGTGATTGATGAAGGAAAATGGAAGAAATTAGAGTTAAGAACACTTACCAATGAAGCTATGCTGGAATGGTCTCCTAGGAATCGCCCAAGAAGAGTGGAGAAGAAGAAAATGGTGATAGAATGTGAAAATCCTGTAATGGCATTCTGTTTTGGACATTTTAAATAGCTGGGCAAAAATGACCTACGCGATCGCGACCTGCGATCGCGCAGAGTACTGGACCTAGACCATCACGATCGCGAAGAAGGGATTGCGATCGCAGAGAATACTAACACATCCTATCGCAATCGCGACACGAGGGTCGCGTTCGCAGTGGGAAAAATAGCACCCAGCCCCCCAGCCCACATTTGCACTACGCGTTCGCGTGTGGTCCTTCGCGATCGCGTAGAGCACTGCCCCCAGGCTCCACGATCGCAACCCAGGCCCTGCGTTCACGTAGGGTAACTTACCCACCTCCAAGACTTACTCATCGCGATCGCATGCATAGCATCACGTCGCGAAGACCAACAGACCTGGACACCAGATTCAGCAGCCAACCACTAGATTTTCTAAGCCTAAATCATCCCGACGCCTACCCAGAACTTACCCAAGTCCTCGGGGCTCAAAACCAAATATACACATGCCTTCAAAATCATCCTACGAACTTATTTGAGTAATTAAACCACTAAAATAACATCAAAAACATTGAATTAAACTCAAAAATCCATAGAATTTCCTCAAACTTCATAAATTATCAAATTTTCCAATTTTGATCCGAAACACGTCAAACCAAGTCTGTTTCTTACCAAATTTTACATATAACTCACATATCACATATTTGAACCTGTTCCGGGCTCCGGAACCATAATACGGGCTCAGTAACACAAATTTCACATCAAAGTTCATTCTCAAAAGTCTTTATTATTTTCAGAAAATAATTTCTTTAAAAATTTATTTCTCGGACTTGGGACCTCGGAATTCGATTCCAGGTATACACCTAGGTCCCATATTTTCCTACGGACCCTCTGGGACCATCAAATCATGGGTCCGGGTCTGTTTACCAAAAATATTGACCAAAGTCAACTTTATTCAATTAATTATCATAAATTCATCTGTTTAACACATTTCCACATAAAGGCTTCCCGGTTACGTGCCCGGGCTGCACACGCACATCGAGGTGCAATTAATAGAGGCTATCGAGGCCTCAGAACACAGTTTTAGCTAAAGTTACACAGGATGACCTTTTGGGTCATCACATTTATAATTGTTGAGACAAAAATATTGTGAAAGGATTGGCCTGAATTGTGATATTTATAAATAAATTGATATGATATGTCTGGTGGGATCGGGTTGCACGCCGCAACAAGGAGCAATAAGGGAGGACACTTATGTTTTACTGATTTATTTCAAAGAAAACAAAAATTTGAAAACTTAATGTTTTACTTCACTACTTTTCATATTTTTGCACTACTTTTATTTAAAGTTAAAGTTTGAAAATTTGGAAATTTCATGAGAATTAGTTATAGCTGAGACCTAAAAAAGGCAACTGAGTATTTTAATTGTTGTTGCAGTTATTATTTATTTGTTTTAGATTTCTTCCGTATTTCATATATTATTGTTGTATCACACTTACTCAGTACATGGGGTCGGTTGTATTGATACTACACTCTGGACTCTTTTGGGCAGATCCAGGTACTGGAAAGCAGTAGAGATATTTAGAGCAGCTATTTATTTTTCGGAGACACGAGGTATATCTGCCGACGTTCACAGATCCCGAGAGTCTTCTCTTAGTTCGTAGAGACTGTTTTATATTTTTCTCAAAACAGTTATATTATTTCTTTCAGCCTATTATGTGTAGTAATCTTAGAAGTTCGTGAATTGTGACACCAGACCCTGGGGTAGTCTTAGAGTTATTTATATAATTAGTTCGTGGTTTGGTTTATTTAATTGTTTATTATTTCATCTTTGGAATTATTCATCGAAAACGCTTAAATTCAGTTTATTTTATGTCTATATGAATAATCAATGCAAAATAGTTAATCGAACTCTAACATTGGCTTGCCTGGCGAGTGTAGTGTTAGGCGTCATCACGATCCCTAAGGTTGGAAATTTGGGTCGTGACACCTTATTATTATTATTATTATGTTGACCGCGTCGCATGACTGATTCGCGAGCGGGGAAAATAGATTCATCTATGGTTCGAGCCGTTCGACCCTTCGGCGGTGCACAATTTATTATTGTTGGTCCGCGCCGTTCGAACCTCGGCATTGCTTGTGCATGATATTTGCTGCATATTTTCTGTGATTTTACCTGATTACTGGCCTGGAAATCTTAAGTTGTCGACTGAAATGACAGAGATTTAAAGTTACTAAAATTTTGGAAGAAGTTGTTCTTTCCCGTTGATTATTTGTTAAATGATTAAATCATCCATGTTTAATTATTTGTTAATAAATGACGAAGACTTAAAGTGTTAAATGTAGAAAGGTTGACACTAATTATTCATGATCTTAGTAAATTGTCTATGACATTCATGCTTAGTGTCTCACTTGAATATACTAAATTGACCCCTAGCAAGTGTCTAATTCGACCTCTTGTCACTACCTCTCTGAGGTTAGGCGGGGGACTTACTGAGTACGCGTTGTTTTCGTACTCATGCTACACTTGCTGTGCATTTTTATTGCACAGGTACTTTCACAGAGATGTGGCTGGTTTGGAGACTTAGGCGAGCTGTATCATCCGGAGGCGATCCGCAGCTGGCAGAGTCTCTCTCGTATTGTATTCATTTTTGTTTTAAATTCCATTGTCCAATTTGTATCTCGGACAAGCTTTCTAATGATTGTATAAATTCTTAAAAATTGCTCATGCACTTGTGACACCGGATTCTGGGATATGTGTATGGGATGTATTTTATGAAAATAGAATATTAAACTGTCGTATTTACCTAACAGATTTTTGTTTAGTTATTACGTAATAAGTTAAAGGTAACGATTTCAAAAATGTTAAAACAAGAATTTATTTTCAACTAATTAATGGTTGGCTTGCCTGACGATGGTGTCTGGCGCCATCACGACCTTAATAGATTTGGGTCGTGATAGCAGATGCGGTCCAAGGGGTGCAAGTGCGGAAATCGCTGGGCAGTTTATATCAAATTCGAGGGCTTGAAATTCATATTTTCTAAAAACAATTTGGAGCTCGGGTGTAGGCGATTTGAAGTGGGTTTTGAGGAAAAGCTACATAGGTAACAATTCCTAACCTTATTTCGCTTATATATCATTTATCTATAGCAAATTCTTCCGTGCAATCAATGAATTAGGTGAAAAATCATGAAAATGGGAAGAAGTTTCCCCAATTAGAAAATCCGAGAATTTAATAAGATTTTGACGTCGGTTTTCGATGATTCTTGTTCGAGTGAGTGCTTGAATGAATGGGTGTTCTAAATTTGTAACTTTCACTCGATTCCGAGACGTGGGCCCAGGGGACTTTTTGGGCAATTTTCCTAATTTCGCGTATTAGCCTCGAACTTATTAGCTATTTTATTCCTTAAAGTGATATTTACATTATGCAATCGAATTGAATAGATTTGGTCCATTCGGAGTCGGATAACTGTGGCAAGAGCGTGATTTTGAGTTGAGTAGTGCAGTCGAGGTAAATGGATTGCCTAACTCTGTGTTGGGGACTTCCCCTTAGGCAATTTCAATATTGTTTTATGTTGTTTGGGCACCGTGTACCTGAGATGACGAATACGTACACGGGCCATTGTTGCTAAGACTCCATTTTTCCCTCCATGACTTAAATCATTTCATTCCTATTTCACTTTCTCATGTATTGACTATGTAGTTTAGATTAGGAAATAGCACACCTACCTGTTTTACTTGAACTTTCCTTAGTTATTACTATGTGTACCATATTTAGGTAGTTTTATCCATATTTTTGCCTGTGATTTTTCCTGAACTGTTTTAAATAAAAATTATATTTGGTATTTATACTGCATTGCATATTTAAATTGGGACTACGGATGAGATTCCGGGAGCTTTCCCCCTGTACTGCATATCATATTTAAATTGGGACTTCAGACGAGATTCCGGGAGCTTTCCCCCTGTACTGCATTGCATATTTAAATTGGGACTACGACGAGATTCTAGGAGCTTTCCCCCTGTACTGCATGCATACTTGTTACTGTGATATATGTTGTGCTGAGCCGAGGGCTCCGTGTTATTATTTTCTTTTAGCTAATTGTTCCTACTGATTTGCCTTAGCTTATCATATCTCTCTATTAAAATTTTAAACTGTTTTACTATAAAAATCCAGTAGAGCCTTAACCTGACCTCGTCACTACTCGACTAGGGTTAGACTTGGCACTTATTGGGTACCAAATTATGGTGTACTTATGCCCTTTCCTGCACATATTTTTCGTGTGCAGATCCAGGTACCAGCGCTCAGTTTTGTGGCTAGGGGTCCGAGCAGCAACATCTAGGAGATCGAAAGGTAATTCTACCGCGTCCGCAGAGTCTTTCGAGTCACCTTCCATTCCAGATTTAGATAGATTTTTCATGTAAATTCCCTTACATTGTATAGAGCTATTTTGAGACAGAGCTTGTGACTAAAGTGATATTCCGGGTTTTGGAAAAGTTGTATTTTGTACGCGCCAAGTGGAGCTGTTTCATTATAGACTCACTTATTTCATCTTTATTTTATTGCTTCTATTTAATATGTGTTTCCGCAATTAGGCTTACCTGGTCGTAGAGACTAGGTGCCGTCACGATGCCTTCGGAGGGTAAATCGGGTCGTGACACATAAACATACTAAAAATTATTTTTACACAAATTTAAAAGGATATTCCTTAGTTTCAAAAGACGAAAGTTGAATACACAGATAAGAATATACTTAGAAGCACATTGACTGATATCATAATTTTTGCAACTATGACTTTATTGTCAAAACTTTTATATACCATATGTGTGCTATTACATAAGCTATTCGACGTATCTAAGTTTTCAGTAGCATGACGGTATCCCATTACTTGGCAGAAATCACCTCCTAAACCATTAATTTTTCACCAAATGGTTCATTAATATCCAATATATTTCTAGAACTCCGAGCAATTATTTCGATCGTTTGACACTTAGTCATAAGTGCTTCGTCCCATATTATCATCTTGATTTCCTTATAAATTTAGCACCATATCTCTACTTTGATACATTAGTGATGATTATTTAAGTTGTTTGAAGAGGTATATCAAATCTAAAGTGGGTGGCCTCATAATAAAATTGTTGTTGATACACCACTTGCTATTATTGCTAATAGTGTCATGCCTCTTTATTTGATATTTGCAAGTAATGCATGACATAGGAATATTATTTCAATTCCGCCGGAGGCATCTATAAATTATAATCATGTTATACCAGAGTTGACTCTTTATAATGTAGTCTTAAAAGTTTGTTCTTGATTAGGATTTAGCTTTGATAGTGCTTCCTCAAACACTTGTGTAGCCTTTTGATTCTTAATAATATACTATCCTTTTTACATTGTATTCTAACGCTCTTTTTATGGAATAAATTTATGTACCCTAAGATTTTTTTAACTTGAATAAGAATTTTACTCATATGATGAATTTAAAAAATAATTGAATTGGATTCTCTTGCTAAATAATTAATTTAAAATTTTAATTATTCGGTTTTAACTTAAAAATAATTTATTTCATGTTGATTCATGTCTTAATATTAGTTCATATTTTATTTTGAATACTTAATCTTAATTATAATTTTATCCACCATCAATTTTATTTTCAAAAGAGTAAAAGATTGATATAACATTTCACTTTTAGGTCGTTATATTTGTAGAATCATTAGTGGTATTGACTCTTACCAACTATCTTTTTCTCTTCATCACACATTCATATTCATAAATATTTTATTAGTTATTGTTTAATAACTGGGTATTTTTAAATATTACATGAGAATTTGATAAAAAAAAATATTATTTGTGTAGAAATAGTTTATATATAAATAAAAATATATTAATGTGGGGCTATCTTTTTCTGAATTTCAACTCTTTATCTGGTCCATTTAATATTTTTTATTTTATTTTTTTTATTGGTATTGGACATTATATAGTGGTAATGTACTGCTAGTACATAGGATTCTTATAAAATTTATTTTACTAAATTTTTCTAAATATTTTTAATAATAATTTAATAGATAATTTTTTTTATTAATTTTAAAATTTTAAATATTAAAAATTAGCATAGAAGGTATTGTAGTCCAAAAAATAGGTTATTACAGTTATGTCATTTCCCTATGAGTTCTTTCGCTTAATATTTTAGGGCTATTTTTGTATATTAATATTATATTTACGCTTTTACAATAATGTTCGCTCTCTTTTTTCTAAATGAATTTAGACAATATAATACATTCTCAAATTAAATTAGTAATAGGATTATAATGCGTTTTAAAATTAAATTAGTAATAAGAGTTTTTAAGAAGTATATCCTAAAAGTAATAGGATTACATGACTAAAGATATTTACTTGTTTAATTTTATATGAATTAGACACCCCGAAAGTAATTATACTAATATGATTCATAAAGGTAATTATGTAGGATTCCTAACGTGTAGTACTATGTCCTAAAACTAATAGGATTATAAGGCTAATACCTAGAATTTCGGTTATGTCCTTTTATTATGAGTTATTATGCTTAATGTTATAAGGTCATTTTTGTAAACCGACATTGTATTCATGCTTTTATAATAATTAGTATCTATAAACGTGCATTGCACGTTAATAATGACACGTAATGATTTAAACATTTATTTAGATGAAGGAACAATAAAATTTAATTAATGAGAGAAATTTTATATTTAATAATACAACAATCATCTAAATACCGAAAAATATTATTACATTAGCATAATATATGAATTTAAAATAAAAGAACATCATCTAAACTTACACAAATGATCAATTTTGTCATGTCAGTTAGATAATTATGTATTATAGTTTAAACGTATTTAATGTGGTGGTATCTTAACAAACACTTATTTGTGGCCAATATTTATTTTGTGTATGTTTCCTCGTAATGCTTTGGTTGCTTTGCCTTAACCAGAACCTTTGGTGGCGATCTTGATATCCCTTTTGAAAGTGCAACATATAGTTGTTCATGCAAGAAGATATATTGCGTTAAATATAATCCAATATTTATGATGTTTGTCCTTGTACTTTATTTATTATATTTACAAAAAACATAAACATAATAAAAACTATTTCCACACAAATTTAAAAGGATATTCCTTAGTATCGGAAGACGAAAGTTGAATTCATGGATAAGAATATACTTAGAAGCACATTGACAAGTATCATAATTTTTGCATACATGATGTTATTGTCAAAACGTCTATATCCATATGTGTTCTATTACATAACCTATTAGGCGTATCTAAGTTTTTCAGTAGCATGATGGGCATATTTTTCTTCAAAATTAACCTATATACAATGAAGATCAATTTTAACTTAGTCTATTATATATACAGTGACACTAACATACGTAAGAAATTATAAACTTCTTGACAACAAACATGTATAGTAGAAGGTCATTTGGTATTAAAGTAATTAAGTATTCTTATTGGTAGTAATTACTGTATCATTTTTTGCCGAGTCAAAAACTGCAAAAACATTTTATTTTTACTATAAAATTTTGCAATCAACCTTTTATTTAGTTGATCAATATATTCATTTTTGCTAGCTAAGATATCTTTTTAAATTTATCCTACAATTTTCACAAATTGTGTTTTAATCTAATGATAGAAATATTTCTCTTATTAAATGCACTACCACTACTATAAGGATTGATAACCAAGTGTTTAGGAAGAACTAAATCATCTTTTATTGGATGCTCTTCTTCGTTTTCGACACAAAGCAAGAAGATACTGAATACTGGATCTGTTCTTACTTTATTTTTTTTTCCAGTTGTATTTTTTTCATTTGAGGCCAGAAGTATAACTTTGGCAAGCTAGTATTTACTGTAACGACCCGACCGACTATTTTGCGTTATCGAACCCCGTTCCCCTAAATGAAACTGATGTTTTAGATGTCAATACAACACAAGAAGATAAGTTACTTTGTGTGGTACCAATTTTTGAGTGTTGTCTCAATAGAAGAACCTGGTTCTTCTTGATGTACTTACTTCTACTGTTGCAGAATATTAAAAGTAGTAAAGTAAAAACACAAATATTTTAACGTGGAAAACACCTGGCTCAAAAGGTGAAAAAACCACGACCTACTCCTAAGTAGGATTTGCTCAAAATCTTCACTAAAAACTCTGAGCCAAATGGACTTACAAAATAAACTCTTTTGTAATCCTAGGACTAACTCTAATCCCTTTGTAGTAACTAGCCCCTAGCTAATTTCTACAAGCCTCAAGTTAACCCTAACTTGAACAATACGTACCTATTACAATTGCATCTATGAAAGCTGAAAGATACAATATTAAAACTCCTACTACAACCAACTAGACTCAATAATTAATCAGATGAAACTGGTTCTTCTAGTTGAACTGTAGCCTTTTAATCACACAATGATTCTGCTAGCAAATTAACTCTGGGAACTTTGCTTTCAAACTTTGATTCTATTCAGCTTTTGTGCATGTCTAATTCCAGCAGAAATACATCAAGTATTTATAGAGTCAGTTGAGCTTGTCGTCCAATTCTAGTCCAACTCTACCTGGGTGAACAAATTCGTACCAAACTCAACTTCCTTTCTTTTGTTACTTTCCTTGCTAAATTCGACTTCAATCTTCTCATCAGTTTGCAACCTTTTCGCATTAGGAGAAAATCTCTTGGTTCATTGACATTTCACATTCACAAATATCTCCTATGCATATGTGGTTCATGTGCCAGTTATTCCTTTCAAGATGTGTGCTCTGATGGACCTGGTTCAACTGGTCAGCCATTTGTCAATCTTTAAAACTATGCAGTGCCATGAGTCAACAAATTCCTCCTTTTTGATGATGACAAAATTTGTGCTTAATCATGTATACACTTCAAACACTTTGGATGGTTTTAAGCATTAATCATAGAGAATGCAGGTTCATTAGGTTATAAATATCACTTTGAAAAAAAATGTTTTGAAAAAGTTCAGCACAATATCTTCCCCCTTTTGGCATCATCGAAAAGTTTTCAAAATGATATACTTACCAGATTTATTAATTATTACTCATGTCCATTGAGGCAACTGCAAGTGCAAAGCATGATTAATCAACACAAGAAGCCAATAAATGTTAGCTAACTAAGAAATTGAGACAAGTCAATAACTAGAAGCAAAATTCATTGATTAGGATGATTATCAACCACCATACAGAAAAACAAAAACAAATCAACCATGAGCAAAAAAAAATAGAGTAAAAATAACTGAAACTGAACAAGTGGTCTAAAGAGGGGTTTTGGAAACTCTGGACACCCTAAGGATGGGAAGGTGAAGAGGAGGTTGTGTTCTTGGATTGTAGGAGAGAAAGCATCTGCTGAAGAACACCCTCGTTCTTTTCTTTCTCCTTTGCTACTTCAGCCCTAAGAGCATCCCGCCAGCTTCAACCTCAATCACACGAGAATTCAAACGAAGGATCTCCATATCCTTAATCTCGTTTTCCTACACCTGAGTTCTAACTTTGCTGTTGACTGGTTGCTTCCTAGATGAACCAGGTTCATCCACAGGAACATTTACATTGTAGTCACAAGTCAACAAAATTTCCTTGCGTGTGCTTTGGTCCCATTAACAACTCTGTCCAAGAGTTGGATGATGAAAGCCGGCCAATTTATTTTCCCCTGTACAAGCACTCCATCAAGGTAAGATCCATATAATTTGCAATGTGCCTTATTTCTTGTCTAGGCAGTAGGAACTTGATGACGAACTCGAAGAGTAGCTTGTGCTCTTGCTTCATTTCACTCTTGTAAACCGGCCTGGCTTCAATCTCCTTCTCACTATCACTGAAGAATCTGGTGATGTTGATTGCTGAGGCCATCCCATCTAGACAAGGCCATCTTTGCCTTGTGTAGTCCTCATAGCCCTTAGCTGGTATGTTCAAAATAACACCCAGTTCTTTAGTATCAAAGGAAACTTCAATTCCTTTGACTATGGAGGTGACCCTGCCTTCCTTGACAATGGCATTTCCCATGAATTCTACCAACTCAGCCCGTGCCAGCCTACCTTCCATGCGAAGGACCATGTCCTTCCAACCCTGCACCTCCAGAGTTTCCAGCAAATATTGCATTCCAGGCTCCTCTAGATCCTCATCAGCTTAACCTTCATTATTGTTCTCTTTCCAAACATGGTAACTCTGTCAGTCACCTTTCCTATTTCCTTCTCCTCCTCTCCACTCCAGTATGCATCATCATCCTCTTTCTCAACAATTTTCACTTTCTTTGGCTTGGCCCTGGTCCTCTTAACAGATCTTGTTGGTGTGACAGACATTCTAGCTGACTTCTTTGAAGAAGCCTTAGCCTTTGTGGGTTTTGGTGTCTCAGCCACACCTGGAGCAGGCTGATCCTCCTATTGGACCAGGTCCAACGTCGTCTCTTCAATCTCAATAGCCTCAACAAGCTCTCCAAATTTTGCTTTACCTTTTGCTGCCCTCTTATTCTTGCTCTCTTTCAGAGCTTTTTCTATATTCTCTTCTTCATCTCTCTTAGTGCTAAGAGTAGCTCTTACTTTTGGAGAAGGAACATCAGCAACCTGCTATAACTTTCAGCCAATGTTTCTTCCCCAGATGAACCAGGTTCATCTGTTCCTTTCTTCAAACTTGCAAGACCTGCTACAACTTCCTCAACTATGCTTCCTTCTAAATCTGTGACGTTTTCTCCAACAGTTTCAGGAATAGGACCACAGATAACCAGCGTGGTACCATCCTTCCCAAATCCCCTCACAACTTCTTTTCCCTCTCTCTCAAGAATTCTTTCTTTTCTACCACCTCTCTGCCTTCCAGGTACTTCAACATCAATAACATGCCCAACTAACACGAATCTTTTATCAGCAGAAGTAAATTCATAATTGGTTTCAAGATTACCTTTTTCAGAACTGATTGAACCAGGTGCGTCTTCCTCATTGGCTGATTTAAAGGATTCATTGGACGAATCTTACTTAGTACCTTTGTCCGCTTTAATAAGATCCTCCAAGAATTTTTCCGTAGCCCCAGAAGAAACAGATTTCCGGAAAAGAACTTTGACACGATAATTCTTGGGGGCAGGAGTAGGGTTTGCAGTGGGTTCAGGAATGGGTGTATTTTCAGGGGTTGACAAAATTTCTGGTGATTCAGAACTGTAAACAGATGGGGAATCTGAGACAGATTCAGAATGTCCTCCATCGTAATCACGATTAGGTGATGAATTAGAAGAAAAAGTTGGTGGTGGTGAAGACATTATTATGTATTGTTAGGAATAAAAGGCAAGTTATTAGTTTTGGGTTGTGTAGTATGAGTTGAACTTGGTTTGAAGGTAGCTTTATGAAGAGAAGAGTAATGACGACCTTTTATAAGATGTGGCTTGGGAGATTTCAACATGCAGAATTTGTACTCAAGTAGGAGTCTAATCGCCGAAGGACTGACTTGATTAGACATTTAATTTCCCCCCTAACCTAGGCTAATTAAGTGAAGACTGGACTTCTTGAAACTGGTTCAATTTGGGTGATTACAAAGTATTTGAATTTGAACCAATTATGGAAAGAATCCTGATCATGTATGTCTGTAATTGAATTAATATATGGAGAAGAGTACCTACCTTGTCAGTCAGATGAATCAGCATGGATGAACCAGGTTCATCCTGTTAGAAATCTTTAAATTGCCTCAATTTACAAAGATAGATAAACATTATTAGTATCCAGGGAATCATATTAATACATAGCACAAGAGTATGGAAATAAAGACATGATGCTGAGCAATTATTAATCTGATTAAGTATCTAATTAAAATTTTCTAGCAAATTTTTTTTTCATTTTTATATATATTTTTTTATTTTTTAATCAGGTGATCTTAATCATCCCTAATTCCAGCCTGTTTCTCTCAAAAAGCTCCCTACTAAGTTCTTTAGTGAATATATCAGCAATTTGATGATCAGTAGCACGAAATTCGATTGAGATCATTCATTTTTCATAGTTATCCCTTAGGAAATGGTGCCTAACATCTATGTGCTTAGTCTTTTTGTGATGAACTGGGTTCTTCGTCATACTAATAGCACTAGTGTTATCACAAAAAATAGGAATGCATCCCACATCAATACCAAAGTCCATGAGTTGTTGCTTGATCCATAGCAGTTGGGCACAGTATGAGGCTGCAACCACATATTCAGCCTCAGCAGTAGACAGAGCTACTGAATTTTGCTTCTTGGTAGCCCAAGACACAAGGCATGAACCCAGAAAGTGAGCCATACGTGAAGTACTTTTCCTGTCAACCAGGAATCCTGCATAATCAGCATCAACATATCCTACAAGGTCGAAAGTACTACCTTTAGGATACCAAAGGCACAAACCAGTGGTGCCTTTCAAATATCTCAAAATTCTCTTTACTGCAGTGAGGTGGTACTCCTTTGGATTAGCCTGAAACCTAGCACACAATCCCACACTGAACACAATATCAGGTCTGCTAGCAGTGAGATATAATAGAGACCCAATCATCCCTCTATATTGCTTCTGATCAACAGATGAACTAGGTTCATCCACATCCAATTTTGTAGCTGTGGCTATGGGAGTGTCTATTTCTTTTGAGTCTTCCATTTTAAACTTCTTGAGTAATTCTTTCATATACTTTTGTTGGTGGATCATTGTTCCATTTGGGTTTTGCTTAATTCGTAAGCCTAAGAAAAAGTTTAGCTCACCCATCATACTCATCTCAAACTCACTTCCCATTAGCATAGCAAATTCCTTGCACAATTTTTTAGAAGTCACCCCAAATATAATATCATCCACATATATTTTCACAACCATGAGATCCTTACCATTTTCCCTTAAGAACAAGGTACTATCAATTTTTCCTCGTTTGTACCCATGTTCTAGCAGGAATTTTGATAATCGTTTGTACCATTCTCTTGGTGCTTGTTTGAGACCATATATAGCCTTTTCAAGANCATCTGATGAAGAGTGAATTCCATGTGTGCAGCAAATGCTATAAGAAGTCTGATTGCCTCCAGTCTTGCCACAGGGGCAAAGGTCTCATCATAGTCAATTCCTTCTTCTTGATTATACCCTTGAACAACTAATCTTGCCTTATTTCTTGTAACAGTTCCATCCTCATCGAGTTTGTTCCTGAAGACCTACTTGGTGCCAATCACTAATCTATCTAGTGACCTGGGTACCAAGTTCCATACTTGACTTCGTTCAAACTGGTTCAGCTCTTCTTGCATGGCATTTACCCAATCAACATCTTGTAGGGCTTCCTTAATGTTCTTTGGTTCGATCATGGATAGAAAAAGATCAAGCGCACACAGATTTTTCAAGGATGATGTTGTTTTGATTCCGGATGCCAAATCTGTTATGATGTTCTCAAGAGGGTGAGAACTCTGATATGTGTGTGGTTTAAGTACCAGTTGTTCATTCCTAGACGATTCCATGGTGTCTTGTTGTTGTGGAGCAGGATCAGGGCCAGGTTGCATATGTTGAATTACCCATGTCATGATGCTTAGGGTAGTTGAACCTGGTCCATCACCTGTTCCACCTTCCATGCTTGCTTCATTGTGATCACTGCTTCTTACCAGTCCAAGCTCCTCATCTTCAGGTTCTTGTCTCTTAACAAGAATTTTAGTTTCATCAAAGACAACACGTATACTTTCTTCTACACACATAGTTCTTTTATTATACACTTTATAAGCTTTATTATGTGATGAATANACAAAACACTTGCATCCAAAATCCCTAAAGTGGGATATGTTGGGCTTTCTCCCTTTAAGTAATTCATAGGGATATTTCTCTACCAGAGGTCTGATCATGCATCTATTGATTATGTAACAAGTAGTGTTTATTGCTTCAACCTAGAAGCTGTGAGGTAGTTTGCTAGATAGAAGCATGGTTCTTGCCATGTCTTCAAGAGTTCTGTTTTTCCTTTCAACAACCCCATTTTGCTGTGGGGTTCTAGGAGCAGAAAAGTTATGATTAACACCATGTTCATCACAGAACTCAGCAAACTTAGCATTCTCAAATTCAGTACCATGGTCAGATCTTATTGATGCTAGTTGATGTCCTAATTGATTTTGAGTTTTCTTGACAAATGAGGTGAACATATCAAATGCTTCATCCTTAGATGCCAGGAATAAGGTCCAAGTGAACCTTGAATAATCATCGTCTAGCACCATCACATATCTCTTACCACCTCTACTCAGAGTTCTCATAGAATCACGTAGATCCATATGAACCAGTTCCAACGTCCTAGTGGTACTGACTATTTTCTTACTTTTGAAAGA
>MDKI01282807.1:0-25675 GCA_005239505.1 Nicotiana paniculata | reverse complement strand
ATATATATATATATATATATATATATATATATATATATATATATATATATATATGAGGGAAAAGACAAGTCCAGATCTCAACATGATTTTTGGGAGTTTAGACGGCGAATCTTTTTCCTTTAGGACTTTCAACACTCAATATTTAGCTTTAATTAGTTTTTAAGTTCTGTCAGTTAACCATTAAAAAATGAATCTTAAAAGTGTGCCTTAAAAACCTTCCCTTTAGATTAATTGAATCCCTACCTAGAACCTTTAGGTTAAGTAGACCATTCATAGAGTTATATTTTAAATTACTTTAATCAATGTTAGATTTTCTAATTCACCATAATTAATTAGGTGGCGACTCTTTAACTTTAACTAAATCCGGAATTGCCTATATGTTGTACCTTACTTTAACTAGTTTAAAATAGGGTATAACAGCTTGGCGACTCTGCTGGGGACTAGGTTCTAACCATAACAGACATAGTTTAATTTAGGCTTGTATACTTACTTTATTGACTTTAAATTGCTTTAAATGCCAGAATTGTTTTACTTGATATAAATTGTCTCTGTGTTAATGCTTTCATATAAACCGTCATTGCGTTTCACTTCTTTCACTCCTGAAAAACTCACACAATTAAACGGTTACGTCGTTTGTGGCCGTGCAGTACTAAAATGCCGTTTAGTCGGAATGTTCTTTTGGATTTAGTCGATCAGCGGTGCAGTCGACGGCCACAGACTTTCCACTCCCAAGTTGTCCGCTTGGGGGAGCCTTGTGTCATAGGAAACCATCTCTAGTATACCTAAGATAGAGCGAAACCAACACCCTCTTTTAAGAACATTCATGATATTATTGACTTAGAAGGCTTAATACACTTCGTGTATTAAGTCCATTAGTTGACTTTACCCAAATGTTCAAGTGGGTCCACGATTCCAAGTACACCTTATCATAATTTATGTGCATATTTGAAGGATAATTGTGCCCAAATATGAACTATTTTATCTAGTTAATTAACTTTAGGAAAAAGGGTAAGACGTTCTCTTTCTATGACAAGTATAAAAATTTCAAGTTTGGATCAACTGTTTACTAGAAATCAACAACAAAAGAAAAATTATTATTATTTTAAACTATGAAGTATAATATATATTACTTTCTTCATTTGACATGTAATGATTTTTACATTACCATTATTTTGGGGAAATAGATTATTTCAATTAATCAAGAGCAATGGAATAACATATTGTGGCACACATACTTTTTAAATACACGTTAGGCATACCTCTGGCACAAAGAGGTCACTTGCATATTAGGACGCGCTATTTGTTGACCTTACTTGCTACATGATTTTATTTATACATAATTTTGTTTGACGTTTACTTATCTAATCTAGAATTATTATATCTTGTTATTATCTCATACTGCCTCGTTTTCTCTTTTTCTTATTTTTCTTTTTTAATAAAAAAAAGTTATTTTTTCCAAAACTAATCTTGTGAGAATCATCACATTTATATATCAAAAATCTAGTCACAACTTTTCACAGTTAGAGCCTGCTACACACACTCAAGACTTATCCATGCGCTACGCTACCAATCTCCTCCAAAACTTTACATATTGACATTTTCACCAATTCATTTAGTTTCAACAGAACTATCCAATAAAAATAAGCATACAAACCTCAACAATTTTATCAGTTTCAGGTTCGAACTATGCCTGACCTGATTTTTGTTCTAACAAGATATGTAGGCAATCCTACATAAGGATTCAGTTATGCTGTTGTTTTAAAATTCTGTCACGGAATTGGAAACTAGGGCATAACATAGAAAAATCAACTCTTCATATCTTCAATTATTCTACTATTTCATTACATTCCCTCAAAATTAGAAACTGCGCATATTTTTTACACCAACTCTTCAAATTTTAGCCTTCTAACTATTTCAAATTCCAGAACTGGAAACTGGGGTAACTTTTTGAAATAGTTAAACTACTCTTCAAAAATTGTTCAACCTCAAACCAATTTGTTTATTCCTACTATAAATTTCATTTCCACCCACACCAAAATGTAGTGATCCGGCCGATCGTTTCGAGAGTTAAAGCCCCGTTTCCCCTTTTTCTATTTCCTTATGTGTATTTTCTTATCAGGTTGGTTGGTTTGGGTCCGGAGTGATTTCAGAGTGGAATGAGACACTTAGTCTCTTATTTAGAAGTTTAAGTTGGAAAAGTCAACCGGATGTTGACTTATGAGTAAACAATATCAGATTGGGATTTTTACGGTTCAGATAGCTCTGGTAGGTGATTTTCGACTTAAGAATGTGTCCGAAATGTAATTTGGAGGTCCGTGGTAGAATTAGGCTTGAATAGGCAAAGTTGAAAAATTTGGCGATTTCCGGCCAGCAGTGGAAATTTTGATATCGGAGTCGGAATGGAAGTCCGGAAGTTGGAGTAGGTTCGTAGAGTCATTTGTGACGTTTGTACAAAATTTGAGGTTATTCGAACGAGGTTTGATGGGTTTCGGCATCGTTTGCGAAAACTGGAAGTTTAGGAATCCTTAGCCTTGAATCCGAGGTTGATTGATGTTTTGATGTTGTTTTGAGTGTTCCGAGAGCTCGACTAAGTTCGTATATTGGTATTTGACTTATTGGTATTACTAGTTGAGGTCCCGAGGGCCTCGGGTGTGTTTCGGGTGGTTCGCAGGATGATTTTGGAGATGAAAAACTGCTGATTCTGCTAGTTTGGGAGCTGCTAGTGTTTTCCGCACCTGCGGAAGAGGGAGCGTAGGTGCGAGGTCCGCAGAAGCGGAAAAGGGCTGGCAGATGCGGGTAGGAGTGGTTTGGGCTGGATGCGCAGGTGCTAGTATTGGAGCGCACCTGCGGGACCGCAGGTGCGAGATGTGGGCCGCAGAGGCAAATTTTGAGGAGTAAGTGGAATCCGCACCTGTGATGGTTTTTTCGCAGATGCGGCATCGCAGAAGCGGGTATTTTGACCGCAGATGCGGTTTTGCTGGGCAGAGAGTATAAATTGAACCCTTCGTGAAATTTTTCTTATTTCCACCTTTTTTTGAAGACGGTTTTGGAGCTTTTGGGGTGATTTTGAAGAGGGAATCAAGGGGGTTTGCATTGAGGTAAGTTATTTGAGCTTAATACTCGTGATAATGGTAATTTTCAATTGTTTAAGCATGTAACTAGTAGAAATTAAGGGGATTAGGGCTTGGTAATTGGAGAGTTTGATTTGGGGATTTGAGGGGTCATATGAGGTCGGATTTTGATAAATTTGGTATGGTTGGACTCGGGAGTGAATGGGATTTCTAGTTTTGTAACTTTTGTCGGATTTCGAGTCGTGGTCCCGGGAGCCGGATTTTAGCCTCGAAATTTTGGGCTAATTTGATAGTTTTTCTTGTGGAATTCATTCTATTAGCATATATTGATGGTACTGTACTAATTATGAATAGATTCGGAGCATTTTGAGGCCAAATCGAGAGGCAAAAGCATCGCATGTAACGACCCGACCGATCATTTTGCGTTATCGAAACCCGTTCCCCTAAATGAAACTTCCTATAGAGGCTTATTGTGATTTATGACTTTCGGGGGCGGGTGGTCTGGGATTCGGAAGTGCTTAGAGCAATATTAGAACACTTGGTTCCTTCAGGTTGGTCTTTAAGTACAAGTTTGACTTCGGTCAACATTTTGAGTAAACAACCTCGGAATCGAGTGTCGATGGTTGCGGTAGCTTCGTATGATGATTTCAGACTTTGGCGTATGTTCAGAATGGGTTTTGTATGACCCGAGTTCGTTTTGGTACCCAATATCGAATAAGAGTTTCCTTAAGTTCATATAGTGGTTTGGGACGTGTTTTTGTGTTATCGAGGTCCGAATGGAATTTCGAGATCGGGAATAGTTCCTTATGTCATTTATGACTTACCTGCAAAATTTGGTGTCATTCCGAGTAGTATAAGTCGGTTCAGCGCATTGTTAGCGAATTCAAGAAACTTAAAGTTCCTAAGATTGGTTCTAGGGGTTTTGAGGTGTGATTTTGAGTTTTAGCATTGTTGTGGGTGTTCTAAAGGCTCGAGCGAGTCCGTATTATGATTTGGGACTTGTTGGTATATTTAGACGGGGGCTCGGGTGGGCCCAGGAGCCTCCCGGGCACCAAACGAGGCCAAAAACCAACTGAAGTAGTTGTTGGTGCACCTGATCTGGTGTGACCGTAGGTGTGGTTGCTCAGTCGCAGGTGCGAGACCGCTCCTGCGCTCCCAGCCTCGTAGGTGCGACCCCCAGGTGGGTTGCCCAGCTCTCGCAGGTGCGGGTCCTTTCCCGCAGGTGCGGACTCCTACCCGCAGGTGCGAGCCCAGGCTCTTGTCCCATTTTCCGCAGGTGCGAGCTATTGCTCGCAGGTGGGGTTTTTGAGTCGCTGGTGCGGAAACCCCTGTAGGAAGTAAGGTCTTTAAATGCGGGATTATCCCATTTTCACTCCATTTTCTTCCACCATAGACTATTTTAAGAGTTTGGAAAAGAGTCCCACGACCTAGAAACTAAAAGGTAAGTGAATTCTATGCTAAAGTTAGTTAATGCATGAATTCCTAGTTTAATTTAACTACCTAATTAGTGGAAATTAAGAAATTGGGTATTAACCTAGGGCTTTCAAAAATGTAGAGAATTTCCCGTGAATTTGCTATGAAATCATACAAAAATCATATATTAATGATCCTTAGGTTATGGATGAGTGTTTCCTTCGAGAATTTTTGGAATCCGAGCATGCAGGCCCGGGGTTGGATTTTGGGATTTCTTCAAGAATGATGAATTTGACTAAGTAGTAGGAGAATTCCATGCTTTGAGTATCATTTGACATATTTACGTAACATTTGATTAGTTTCGAGTCCTTGGGTGACGAGTTCGGAGTTTCGGGCGCATTCTTGACCCGGGGAGTAGGTTCGACACGAGGTGAGTCTCCTTTCTAACCTTGTAAGAGGGAACTGTCCCCCTAGGTGATTTAAATGGCTATGTGCTAATGTTTGTGGGGGCTACGTACGCACAAAGTGACGAGAGTCCATACGTAGCGACTATTGTTATGTCCGGGTAGTTAGGCCTACATCATGCCTTGTGTTTTTCCTTGAAATGAACTATATGCTTAATAAAGTAATGTTACATGCGGCTTGTTTCCCTGAGATCGTGCAACTTGAGAAATTTTAAGGAATTGTTCACTAAAAAGTAATTTATAAAGAATAAATGTGTGGATTGTGTGTGCATGTGACCGCTTCACAATTTACATTCCGCGAGCGGAGTGTTATTTCCCCCACTCTCACGGGAGCGGGCCGTACGCCACGGCGAGATTGAAAGATATATTATGGTTTGGGACGTTCGACCCTCGGCAGTGAACATATATGATCATTATGATGGCTTAGGCCGGTTGTCCTTATCTTGTATGCACATACTAAATTGTTAATGATTCTTTTATGGATATTGAGTGGTAAGATATTTTAAAGGAAAGAAAAAAAAGGAAGAATAATGAAGTAGTAATTGTATATTTACTTCCAGTATTTATTTGAATTACTGTTATTTTTATTGTCTACTATTTTTTATCATCCTCGTATTTCTGTTACTGATATTATATCTTGTTCAATCATTTTGTTGGACCTTAGTGAGTGTCAAGTCCACCTATCGCCACTACTTCTTCAAGGTTAGGCGGGATACTCACTGGGTAAATATTTGTTTATGTACTCATGCTACGCTTCTGTACTTAATTGTATAGGTTCTGGGGCTGGTGCATCTGTATCAGACCGGAGCTCGTTTCTGATCATAGTGGGACCTGACTTCACGGTGAGATACTTATCCTGACGATCCTCAGCAGCACCATGGAGTTTCTTTTGCTTATTTCCTGTCTATTTCTTTCAGACAGTGGGACTATATATTATATCTTATATATATTCTGTTAGTATGCCCGTAGGACTTGTGACACTACTTACTGGCACACACGTGGTAGTTATTATGGATTTCGGGTCTGTATATATTGGCTCACGCCTCCTTATGACCGCTTTTGATTAAAACTGGCTAATTATCCTTGTCGATTTATGTTTTAAGCGTTAAAAACTTGGTATAAGTTGAACTGTTTAATCAAACAAGAAAGAACCCTTAGTAAAATGAGTGTTGGCTTGCCCGACCCCGCTGTTGGACGCCCTCACGACCTGAGTTAGGATTTTGGGTCATGACAACATGGTATCAGAGCTCTAGGTTCACGTAAGTCTCACGAGTCACGAGCAGACCCAATAGAGTCTTGCGGATCGGTACGGAGACGTCTGTACTTATCTTCAGGAGGCTATAGGGTGTTAGGAAACCTCTTCTTATTTTTATTCTATCATGCAGTCGATGGTTTACTAAATCTAATTCTTCTATTCTCTCACATATGGTGAGAACGCGTGCATCCGATGTTCCAAACCTGGGAGGGGCCGCTACCCCCGTTGTTCAAGGTCGTGGCAGAGGCCGGGGGAGGGCACCAGCCCGAGGTAGGGGACGAGGGCGTTCCCGAGATATTCCAGTTGCACCACCACCAGAGGATCCTACTATAGAGGAGCAGGGTGAGGTGCCCCCAACAGGTCCTGCTCTAGTGGAATTTATGACGGCGCCAGGCTATCAGGAGATCATGGGCCGTATGATGCGGTTTATGGACACTATGTCCCAGGCTGGTTTATTTCAAGCAGATCCTGCCACATCTCAGGCGGGAGGGGGGCCCAGACTCCTACTGCCCAGGCTGTAGGTCAGGCAGCAACATTACATCATACCCCGGGTACATTGCTCGTGGGTAGGGTCCAGCTTGTAACAGCAACACCTGAGCCCAGACCAGCTGCGGACAGAGATCCACAGAAGTTATTGGATAGATGGACTCGATTGCACCCTCCAGTCTTCGGGGGTGAGCGAGGCAAGGATGCTCAGGATTTTGTTGACAGGTGCAGGGACATACTGCATAATATGAGGATATTAGAGTCCTATGGAGTGGACTTCACTACCTTCCAGTTAGAGGGCAAAGCTCGCAGATGGTGGAAGTCCTATATTCTCAGCAGGTCAGCAGATTCTCCTCCTATCACTTGGGAGTAGTTCACTCAGATGTTTCTAGACAGGTATATCCCACCATCTGAGAGGGAAGAGCTGTGATATCAGTTTGAGTAGCTGGAGCAGGGACAGATGTCACTGACAGATTATGAGGCTAGATTCTCAGAGTTGTCTCGCCACGCACTCATGATATTACCTACTGATGCCGAGAGAGTGCGAAGATTTGTAGCAGGGATGCACTTCGGTATTAGGGCCAACATGGCACGAGAGGTGGAGATTGGGACTCCCTATCAGCTGGTGGTCAAGATAGCTCGTCGGATTGAGGGCTATCGATCGAGAGGCAGAGAGCAGGGTCAGCAGGACAAGAGAGCCAGATTCTCCGGGGATTTCAGAGGTGCCTCAGTTAGGGGCAAAGGTCAGTTCGGTAGAGGTCAGCCCAGCAGGCCTCCATATTCAGCACCCCTAACACTTCCACGAGGTGTTCCAGCGAGGCCTCATTACAGCGCCATGCCAGAGCATTCCTATCGCTCTCCAGCCACTCAGAGTTCACCCAGTGGTTATTCCAATTATCCGAGATCCCCCAGTCCCTACTTCAGTGCTATGCCAGAGAGTACACATCGCTCTCAGGCCATTCAGGGTTCCTTTTTGGGGCAGTAGGCTATGATACCCGGAGGTTGTTATGAGTGTGGGGATCCAGGTCATATGAAGAGGCATTATCCCAGGTTTCGGGGCAAAGCAGTGCAACCAAATTATCAGCCTATGGGTCCAGCACCAGTGGTCAAACCACCTAGAGGTGGGGGACAGGTCGGCATGGGTCGTCCTAGAGGTGGAGGATAGTCAGGGGGAGGTCAGCCAACTCCTATTCATTCTGGTGGGGCTCAGTCTTCTGGTGCTCCAGCTAGATTCTATGCTATTCCGGCCAGATCAGATGCAGTGGCCTCAGACGTCGTGAGCACACGTGTTATTACAGTATATGGTAGAGAGGCATCGGTGTTATTTGATCCAGGATCCACCTATTCTTATGTTTCAGTCTTATTTGCTCATTTAATGGATGTTCCTCATGAGCACTTGGGTTCTCCTATATGTGTGTCCACTCCTGTGGGAGATTCTGTGGGGGTAGACCGGGCTTACCGGTCCTGTATGGTTACATTATGCGGGTTCGAGACTCGAGCGAATCTCTTATTGCTCTACATGGTTGATTTCGAGGTTATTTTAGGCATGGATTGGCTATCTCCTTATCATGTCGTGCTAGATTTCCATGCCAAGACAGTTACTTTAGCTATGCCCCAGTCGCCTAGGCTGACGTGGAGAGGTTCCTCAGTTAGTGCAGCCAGCCGGGTTATTTCATTCATGAAGGCTCGACAAATGGTCGAAAGGGGTTGCCTGGCCTATCTTGCTTATGTGCGAGACACCACCGCCAAGTTGCCGACGATTGATTCAGTGCCAGTTGTTTGAGAGTTTGTTGATGTATTTCCTTCAGACCTTCCGAGCATGCCTACGGATCGTGATATTGATTTCTGCATTGATTTAGCTCCAGACACCCAGCCTATATCTATTCCTTCGTACCGTATGGCTCCGAAAGAGTTGAAGGAGTTGAAGGAGCAGCTTGAGTAGTTGTTGTCTAAGGGGTTCATCAGACCGAGTGTATCGTCGTTGGGTGCTCCAGTTCTATTCGCGAAGAAGAAGGATGGGTCCATGCGGATGTGTATTGGTTACCGCCAGTTGAACAAGGTCACCATTAAGAACAAGTACCCATTGCCGCGCATCGATGATTTGTTTGACTAGTTGCAGGGTGCTCGGGTGTTTTCTAAGATTGATTTGAGATCAGGATATCATCAGTTAAGGATTCGGGGCGCAGATGTTCTGAAGACAGCTTTTCGCACAAGGTATGGCCACTATGAGTTCCTGGTAATGTCCTTTGGCTTGACTAATGCCCCAGCATCATTTATGGACTTGATGAATATGGTGTTCTGGCCGTATATTGATTCCTTTGTCATTGTATTGATGACATTTTGATTTACTCACGTAGCCTGGGGGAGCACGACCAGCATTTGAGAGTTGTGCTCCAGACTTTGCGAGAACAGAAGCTATATACTAAGTTCTCCAAGTATGAGTTCTGGTTGGATTCCGTGGCATTCTTAGGGCATGTGGTATCCGGAGAGGGTATCAAGGTTGATCCTCAGAAGATTGAGGCAGTTCAGAGTTGGCCGCGTCCTACTTCAACTATAGAGATCAGCAGCTTTTTAGTCCTAGCAGGCTATTATCGCCGATTTGTGGAGGGGTTCTCTTCTATTGAAGCTCCATTGACTAGATTGACTCAGAAGAATGCCCCGTTTCGATGGTCCGACGAGTGTGAGGCGAGCTTTCAGAAGCTCAAGGCAGCATTGACCTTCGCACCAGTTCTGGTATTACCTTCCGGTTCGGGGATGCATACAGTGTATTGCGATGGTTTGCGCGTTGGCTTGGGGTGTGTGTTGATGCAGGAAGGGAGAGTTATTGATTATGCTTCACGCCAGCTGAAGGTTCATGAGAAGAATTACCCTGTGCATGATTTAGAGTTGGTGGCGATTGTTCATGCTCTTAAGATTTGGAGGCACTACTTGTATGGGGTGTCCTGTGTGGTTTATACAGACCACCGCAACTTGCATCACTTGTTTAAGCAAAGGGACCTTAATTTGAGGCAGCGCGTATGTCTTGGGTTGTTGAAGGATTATGATATCACCATTCTTTATCATCCGGGCAAGGCAAACGTGGTAGAAGATGCCTTGAGTAGGAAGGCAGAGAGTATGGATAGTTTGGCTTACATTGCAGTAGAGGAGAGACCTCTAGCCTTGGACATTCAGTCATTGGCTAATCGCCTGGTGAGGTTAGACCTTTCAGAGCCTCGCCGAGTTTTAGCACATGTGGTTGGTCAGTCTTCGTTGTTGGAAGAGATTAAGGCTTGGCAGTTTGATGATCCGTACTTGGAAGAGCTGCGGGAGACAATGGTTCAGGGTGGTGCCAAGGAGGTTAATATTGGCGAGGATGGTGTTCTGAGACTTCAGGGTCGTTTATTGTTCCTAATGTTGATGGACTAAGAGGGATGACTCTAGAGGAGGCACACCGTTCTCGGTATTCTGTTCATCCTGGTGCTACGAAGATGTATCGTGGTTTGAAGCAGCATTTCTGGTGGAGGCGGATGAAGAAGGAAATTGTGGAGTATGTGGCTAGGTGTCTTAATTGCCAGCAGGTTAAGTATGAGCACCAGAGTCCAGGAGGCCTACTTCAGCAGATGCCCATTCCGGAGTGGAAGTGGGAACGCATCACTATGAACTTCGTGGTTGGGTTGCCTCGGACTTTGCGGAAGGTTGACGCAGTTTGGGTCATTGTGGATAGATTGACCAAATCGGCGCATTTCATTCCAGTGGCTACTACATATACTTCTGAGAGGTTGGCACAGATCTACATTCGGGAGATAGCCCGGTTGCACGATGTGCCAGTGTCCATTATATCAGATCGAGGTCCTCAGTTCACCTCGCACTTCTGGAGAGCACTGCATAGTGAGATGGTACCCAGATAGACCTCAGCACAACATTTCACCCTCAGACCGATGGCCAGTCGGAGCGTACAATTCAGATATTGGAGGACATGCTCAGGGCATGTGTGTTTGACTTCAGAGGTTAGTGGGACCAGTTCTTGCCTTTGATCGAGTTTGCTTACAATAATAGTTATCAGTCGAGCATCGAGATGGCTCCATTTGAGGCTTTATATGGTCGGCGATGCCGTTCTCCTATCGGGTGGCCCTAGCCTAGCGAGGCTAAGTTATATGGCACCGACCTGGTGAGGGATGCTTTGGAGAGGGTGAAGTTGATTCATGAGAGGCTCCGCGCAATACAGTCCAGACAGAAGAGTTACGTAGATCAGAAAGCACGTGATGTATCATTTATGGAGGGGGATAAGGTCTTGTTGAAAGTCTCTCCAATGAAGGGTATTATGATGTTCAGGAAGAAGGGCAAGTGTTGGTTCCAATACGCACACGCAAGTATACGTGGTCGACAAGTAATATAGGATTGTAAGTCCAGATATTGTACCCACAAAGACTTGTGATTAACTATCAACTAAATTAAACCCAAACAATTAATCTATTCAAGCGAACACTAAAGTATGAATATTTAGCTAAATTTAATCTAGAATAGTAAACTATGAAATTAACGAAACAAATTGGCGAAATTAGATACGAATTCAATAAGAGCCGATATTCTAGAGCTATGGGTTAGCAAACAATCCTGTTGAGTTTTCCACTTAAATCGTCTGATTAATTTATGTGGTTTATTGATTGACGAGGTTAATATTGCTCGTAGTCTTCTCCCGAATTACAACTCGCCTATTCAACCTTACCTAACGCCTATATTCCTATGAAATTAGGATTAACAAGAACGGATTAATAATTCCCGTATAATAATCAAGCAAGGCGATTAGGTATATTCCTATCCTAACCGCAAATCCGCTCCCCTGAAGGGTTAAGATCTTGCTCTACCTAATCTTATATGCAATCTAGAATTCGCTCTCCCGAGTTCAATCCTAGATTCGTAGATAGTATTCAATTGGTGATCAAGCAATCAAATAATTACGCGCAAGATTGAATAAATAAACTAATATGATAAAATAATAAGAACAGTTCAAGCTTCAAACTACAACGTTCATGTAGCACCCAAAACTCTAGAACTAATGAACTATGAAATTAAAGGAAGAGAAGAGAAGAGAAGAAAAACTAGGTAGAAGCCTCATTCAAGCGTGGTGTGTGTTCCTCCACGTCCCTCAGTGAATCTCCGTGAATCCAATCACGTCTCTCTCCCCTCAAAGTTGTGTTTTTGGGTCTATTTATAAGTTTGGGACAAACCCTAACCGTGTAGGTGACTTCTATTCAAATCGGGAAACACTTAAAACATTCAAAACTCGGAATTGACCGGATAGGGACCCAGGTGTTAAGCCCCAAACGTCCCCTTATATCTTGGGCAGGCCTGGCATTAGGGGCCAAACGCCCCACTAACGCTAGGGTCAGCCTAGCTTTAGGGGCCAAATGCATAGCTAACGCCCTGGTGTTTCCTTTTTGACTCTTGAGCATATTTTTGACGTTTATGCATCCATTTAGCTCGACTTCCATCTCCAATTAACCTACACATGAAATAGACTCCATTATGCACATATAACGTGTATTTTTATCATCAACGCACACGAAATGTAAGGTATATAATGCTTAAAACCATGAATTCTAGCCACCCATCAGCAAGATGAGCCCAAGGTTTATAGGTCCCTTCGAGGTGTTGAGGCGTGTTGGGGAGGTTTCTTACGAGCTAGCTTTACCTCCCAGTTTATCAGGAGTTCATTCGGTCATTCATGTATCTATGCTCCGGCGGTACCAGGCCGACTTCTCTCACGTGGTTGATTTCAGCACTATTCAGTTGGATGAAAGGTTATCCTACGAGGAGGAGCCAGTTGCTATCATTGATAGATAGGATCGCTAGTTGAGGTCAAAGAGAGTTTCTGCCGTAAAGGTCCAGCGGAGGGGCCAACCAGTTGAAGAGGCGACCTGGGAGTCCGAGGAGGACATGCGGAGCAGATATCCACACTTATTCAGCACTTCAGGTACGATTCTAGACCCATTCGAGGACGAACATTTGTTTAAGAAGTGGAGAATGTAACGACCCGACCAGTTGTTTTGCGTTATCGGACCACGTTTCCCTAAATGAAACTTCCCATAGCTGTTTATTATGATTTATGACTTACGGGGGCGGGTGGTCCGGGATTCGGAAGTGTTTAGAGTAATATTGGAACAATTGGTTCCTTCAGGTTGGCCTTCAAGGCCAAGTTTGACTTCAGTCAATATTTTGAGTAAACGACCTCGAAATTGAGTTTCGACGGTTCCGGTAGCTTCGTATGATGATTTCGGACTTGGGTGTATGTTCGGAATGGGTTTTGTATTACCGGGAGCGTTTCGGCGCCTAATATCGAAATAAGAGTTTCCTTAAGTTCATATTGTGGTTTGGACGTTTTTTTGTGTTATCGAGGTCCTAGCGAAATTCCGTGATCGGGAATAGTTTATGTCATTTATGACTTGCCTGCAAAATTTGGTGTCATTCCGAATAGTATAGGTCGGTTCGGAGCATTATTAGCGAATTCAAGAAACTTAAAGTTCCTAAGTTTGGTTCTAGGGGTTTTGAGGTGTGATATTGAGTTTTAGCGTTATTGTGGGTGTTCTGAAGGCTCGAGCGAGTCCGTATTATGATTTGGGACTTGTTGGTATATTTGGACAGGGGCTCGGGTGGGCCCAGGTGCCTCTCAGGCACCAAACAAGCCCAAAAACCAGCTGAAGCAGTTGCTGGTGCACCTGATCTGGTGTGACCGCAGGTGCGGTTGCCCAGTCGCAGGTGCGAGACCGCTCCTGCGGTCGCAGCCTCGTAGGTGCGACCCCTAGGTGGGTTGCCTAGTTCTCGCAGGTGCGGGGCCTTTCCCGCAGGTGCGGACTCCTACCCGCAGGTGCGAGCCCAGGCTCTTGTCCCATTTTCCGCAGGTGCGAGCAAGGTGCGGTCGTCGAGTCGCAGGTGCAGAAACCCCTGTAGACAGTAAGGTCTTTAAATGCGGGATTATCCCATTTTCACTCCATTTTCTTCCACCATAGACGATTTTGAGAGCTTGGAAAAGAGTCCCACGACCTAGCAACTAAAAGGTATGTGAATTCTATCCCAAAGTTAGTTAATGCATGAATTCCTAGTTGAATTTAACTACCTAATTAGTGGAAAATTAAGGAATTGGGTAGTAACCTAGGGCTATTGAGAATTTAGAGAATTTCCCGTGAATTGGCTATGAAATCATACAAAAATCATATATTAATGATCCTTAGGTTATAGGTGAGTGTTTTCTTCGAGAATTTTTGGAATCCGAGCATGCGGGCCCGGGGTTGGATTTTGGAATTTCTTCAAGAATTATTAATTTGACTAAGTAGTAGGATAATTCCATGCTTTGAGTATAATTTGATATATTTACGTAACGTTTGATTAGTTTCGAGTCCTTGGGTGACGAGTTCGGAGTTTCGGGCGCATTCTTGACCCGGGGAGTAGGTTCGACACGAGGTGAGTCTCCTTTCTAACCATGTAAGAGGGAACTGTCCCCTAGGTGATTTAAATGACTATGTGCTAATGTTTGTGTGGGCTACGTACGCACAAAGTGCCGAGAGTCTGTACGTAGCGATTATTATTATTATGTCCGGGTAGTTAGGCCTACACCATGCCTTGTGTTTTTCTTTGAAATGAACTATATGCCTAATGATTTAAGGTTACATGCGGTTTGTTTCCCTGAGATCATGGAATTTGAGAAATTTTAAGGATTTGTTCACCGAAAAGTAATTTATAAAGAATAAATGTGTGGATTCTGTGTGCATGTGACCGCTTCGTAATTTACATTCCGCGAGTGGAGTGTTATTTCCCCCAATCTCATGGGAGCGGGCCGTACGCCACAACGAGATTGAAAGATATAATATGGTTCATTCCGTTCGACCCTCGGCACCGCACAAATATGATCATTATGATGGCTTAGGCCGGTTGTCCTTATCATGTATGCGCATGCTAAATTGTTAATGATTCTTTTATGTATAGTGGGTGGTTAGATATTTTAAGGGAAAGAAAAAAAAGAAGAATAATGAAGTAGTAATTGTATATTTACTTCCAGTATTTATTTGAATTACTGTTATTTTTAATGTTTACTGTTTTTTATCATCCTCGTATGTTTGTTACTGATATTATATATTGTTTAATCATTTTGTTGGACCTTAGTGAGTTTCAAGTCGACCTCTTGTCACTACTTCTTCGAGGTTTTGAGGGATACTCACTGGGTACGTATTTGTTTATGTACTCATGCTACGCTTCTGTACTTAATTGTACAGGTTCTGGGGCTGGTGCATCTTGTTATCATACCGGAGCTCATTTCTGATCATAGTTGGACCTGACTTCACGATGAGCTACTTCTCCTGACGATCCTCGGTAGCACCATGGAGTTTCATTTGCTTATTTTCCGTCTATTTCTTTCAGACAATGGTACTGTATATTATATCTTTTGTATATTCTATTAGTATGCCCGTAGGACTTGTGTCACTAGTTCCTAGCACACACGTGGTAGTTATTATGGATTTCGGGTCTGTATATATTGGCTAACGCCTCCTTATGACCGCTATTGATTAAAACTGGCTAATTATCCTTGTCGATTTATGTTTTAATCTTTAAAAAATTGGTATATGTTCAAATGCTTAATCAAACAAGAAAGAACCCTTAGTAAAATGAGTGTTGGCTTGCCCGACCCTGCTGTTGGGCGCCCTCACGACCTGAGTTAGTATTTTGGGTCGTGACATCGCGACATAGAGATTTGAGTGGTTTGAGGTTAGTAACGATTGTAAATATAGTCCTAAGGGTATGAAACCCCAAGTTTTGTATCATTTTAGCACATGCTAGGTGACAGGCGTGTGGGTGTGCACCGTTGGGGATTGTGACTTGGTCCGTCCCGTAGAAACCATAGAGTTGCGTATTTATGTTGAAATTGTGTAATATCTTTGTGTTTTAGAAAGAGTTTCTGTAAGTTGGGCTGAATGCCATGTTTGGGCCGTGTGCCAGTACTGTTTGGACCCCAGGGGCCTTTTCTTACTATCCTCTCACTGTTTTCGATTGAAAAATCTATACTCAGTCATGGTTATACATGTTTACTGCATAACACAGTTTTATTACTCTGTTTTGATGCACATAAATATTGTTTTGGGCTGAGTTCCCTATTTTTACTGAAATGCCCGAGTGGATTGAGAGGTTTATGACTGAGTGAGGCCGAAGGCCTGATTTCTGAGGATATTTATGGGATCGGGTTGCGTGCCGCAGCATGTTTGATATAGGCCGAGGGCCTGAGTGATTTATGCCATGATTTGGCTTGATATAGAGCTTGGGATGAAGGAGCCCCTCCGGAGTATGTACACACCCCCAGTGAGAGAAGGTACCTACTGAGTGCGAGTGCCGAATGCTGAGTGACTGGGAGGCATGGGTGATGGTGAGGTATGTCCGAGGGGCTGTTACGAGTGATTGTGAGGTATGCCTGAGGGGTTGTTTACGAGTGATTGTGAGTCTTGCCCAAGGGGCTGTATATGAGTGATGTTTTGCCCGAGGGGCTGTTATGATTTCATTATTTTCACTCTATTTTGCATTGAGCCCCTATTGAAACTGTTGAAAAATATCTTTAAATGATTTTTCACCGAGACTGGATTTTTACGAGATGATTTGACTCAAATGTTGATTTGAAAGCATGCTGTTTCAGAGATTTCATATTGTGATCTTTATGTGATTTACTGCTCGTCACTACTGCTCATCTTTTATTTATGTTTGTTACTTACTAAGTTGGCGTACTCACGCTATTCCCTGCACCTAGTGTTCAGATTCATGTATTTTCTAGACACGGTTGAGGCTGTTGGTTATTTGTGACGCAGATTCTCGAAGTTAGCAAGGTAGCTGCATGTTGATCGCAACCCGGTTTCCTCCTCTTTTATCTTTCCTTAGTGGTACTTGATTAATCCCTAACTATGTTAGTCTTGATGTTTATAGATAGTTGTATTAGTTGCTCATGTCTAGTGACACCCGATGTCAGATCTTTATTTCCACATTTTATTTGATTTGAAATTCTTTTTAAAGATTTATTGTTAAATAGCTTGAAAATTATTTTTGAAAATGAAATATTGCATTATTTCGGTAGTGAATCGGCTGGCCTAGTACTATGATAGGCGCCATCATGACAGGGTTAGTTTTTGGGCTGTGACACAAAAACTGATACAACTCTTTAAATGGATCTTCATAAGATCGACAAATTCAAATTCGAGGTCCAGGCCATCTACTTCCCATAATTAATCAAACCCACAAATATGATGGTTCAACACAAATCAACCACATTTTTTTAAACTAATGATTTTTTTCTTTGAGTGAGCAGGTGCATAAAAATCCGACTCAACAATACGACGACTTGAAGCTCAACAATAAATATATGATTCAGACAAAGCTAACATAAAGATTCGACTCAACAAGAATCAACACCTCTTCCCCAATTAAGAATTTTTCTTTGGATGTAGGAACAACAAAAGTCACGACTAAACGTCATTAGGCCCGCCACGACCTTGACTTAATAAACCAGACGGTTTAATCTCTCCATTTATTCTTGACTTTAATCCTTTTACTTTATCATGTCTTTATATATTTATTAATATCTTTACATAATTATTTGCAGATTATATTTTGCTAAAATATTGCATGAGTTAGCAATCAAGTTTAGTGACCAAGAAGTACCATTCGGCCTTCCACGACCTAATCATCATAAGTCAATTTATTTATACCTCACTTTATCCTTCACTTTACGCTTTAAATTTACTATAGCTTTATGTCTCAACTAATAACTTTAGCCGGAATTTTTGCAGGAACAAATATCAATTATGCACGTTAAGATCGGATCCGTTATTCAGCCCTATTACAATCTATATTCATAACAAAATTTCAAGTCTACTATTCAAGATCGAAGGCGACATTCAGTCTGATGTTGTATCACATCATTAGCCAAGCGGAAAATTTATTCAAGACTTCACAAGCATCGATATTGGATTCGTCATTCAAAGATCGGCGACTGCGTCATCATAAGACAAATAAATTCATTCTTACTTTATTATTGACCTTATCACTTAATTTCAACTTTAAAACATTATCCTAAACTTTACAAGATTTATCATCAAGCTCCAGATACAAATGGAGGCATAATTCAACATCAAATCTCCGAAGACAACCGGAGAAATCATTTGAACAACCTCATCTGCATAAGACAAAACGACTTCATTCATACTTTATCATTGATTTTACACTACTTTATCATTATATTATGACTTTATGACTTTATCCTGAACTTTACAGGAATAATCATCAACTCTCCAGAGACAAATGGAGGCATCATTCAACATCAAATCTCCGAAGACAATCGGAGACATCATTTGGCTATACAACCTCATCTTCATAAGCCAAACCACTTTATTCCTACTTGTTACCCTACTTTTTCATAACTTTATGACTTTATGACATTATCCTGAACTTTACAGGCAACTTTACCCATGACGCTACAAATATCATTCATTTATTAAGTCTCTGAAGACAACCGGAGGCATCATCAACACTAATCCCACCAACTATAATTGGAGGGATCGTTAGGTTGGTCCGCCTTCAATAGGACATTAGGCTTGTCCGCCTTCAATTGGATACTTAGGCTCGTCTGCCTTCAATATGGCACTTAGGCATGTCCACCTTCAATAGGACATTTAGGCTCGTCCGCCTTCAATAGGACATTTAGGCTTATCCCCTTTCAATAGGATATTAGGGCTCGTCTTCCCTCAAATAGAAAATATCGGGTTTATCCACCTTCAAATTGGATATACTGGGCTAGTCAACCCTCGAATAGGACATATTGGGTCGTCTACCCTCTAATTGGATATATCGGGCAACTTTACCCAAGACTTTACAAGCATAATTCATCATTATGTCCCCGAAGACAACTAGAGACATCATTCGTCATCAAAACTTCAAATACAAATGGAGACATCATTCATCATAAAGTCCCCGGCGACAACCGGAGACATCATCTGGCTACACAACCTCATTTTTACAGGCCATACGACTTCATTTCGACTTTAATATTGACTTTATACTCTACTTTACCACGACTTTATAACTTTACATGACTTTACCCCTGAACTTTATACGCAACTTAATCTAAGACATTACAAGCATCATTCATTGTCAAGTCCTCGAAGACAACCGGAGACATCATTCGGTCACACAACTCATCATCATAAGCCACACAGTTTCATTCTTACTTTAGCATTGACTTCACTCTTTACCTTATCATGAGTTTATGACTTTACGACTTTACAAGTGACTCTATCCTGAACTTTACAGGCAACTTTATTCGAAAATTTACAAGCATCAACATCAAGCTATCAACATTCCTGTTTGAAATTGGAGATGTCAATTTCAACTCGTCACGACATCAATTTCATTCACATAGCCAAACGACATCGCTCTTATTTCATTTTATACTTTATTTGCTTATCACTTTATCCCAATTTATTTATTTATTATTTTATCCCACTTTAATTGCTAACTTTTTTTACCTTAGATTCGACAGAAAATACAATTTGAATATGCTGACTACAATAACATGAGATGCACAACACGACGTGGGACTATATCTTAGCAATGAACTGGGGCAAATTTGCTGAAGAGGAATATCAAACTCAAAAGCAAGGTCAAGGATCTACTCTCTAAATTTACTCCATCTACGTCTTACAAACACAGAAATGTAGGTAATCCAGATAATTCTAAGTTCTTTTGCCATGTGCACCCACTACATTTTCTCAATCAATCGCTTTTATAATCCCATTATTCCTGTGTCAACATACTTTTTATTCTCAAAATCCTTGCCACCTATCTTTGACCCTCACAAAACCACAAATCCATAACAGTCTTTTCCAACATAACTCTCGAACTACATATTGCCTGATTCTCGTGAAGCCCGAGATATGTAGGCAACTTGAAACCAGGTGCGGCCATAACTTCCCTAAAACGTCCGTCTCTCCATAACTTTCCCAAAACATCATTTTATCTCATATCCTTTACATAACCTCCTTCTACACATAATCTTCCCATCGTTCATATCAGTTCAGCCAAACCATACCTGGTGGTCGGAACAAAATTGGCTACTATGTTAATTTCTTGGCCCGGAAACTCTTACATCGTCTCCGGTCAAAGAGGGACAGTTGTTGATATCCAATTTTGTCCCTCCTTTCTTCCAATTAATTTCCTTGAGCTTCTAAGTTATAATCGTTTAAATACCTTATTTTTACTACAATTGTTTTTAGTACATTTATTGTTATCGCGTATTATCACTAGTATTAGGTATTATTATTATTATTATTATTATTATTATTATTATTATTATTATTATTATTATTATTATTATTATTATTATTATTATTATTATTATTATTAGTATTACTACTACTACTACTACTACTACTACTACTACTACTACTACTCCTATTATTTTTTTTAAAATGTTATTGTTATATTATTATGATCATAAAAATTATTACTGTTCTTAAGATTATTATTCCAATTACTGATCTTGTGTATTACAATTTAATTATACTATTACTATTGCTACTATTGTTATTGTTAACAGTACTACTACTACTACTACTACTACTAGTATTCTTAACAATTTTTTCGTTTTGGTAACTAAAACTTTTATTACCAAGTAATATTTACACTGATTTGCTTTAGCTTGTTCTAGACATACGCCCCAGACTAAGCTACTTCTTCCTTTCCTCTAATCTCCCCGTATCTCTATCTATACATTTCACTAAACTGTAGGATAAGAATTCAATTCAATCAGTTTCCTTTTCAAACATTTCTTTACATTTCCTCTACAATGTATATCTTGTGCTAAACTTCTAGTAATTGTTTCAGCAGTCCTCTGTACTTCTTGAAAGAATCTAGCATTCCTTTCTTGCCAAATATAGTATATGCTACCAACCAGCATCATCCTATAGATTTCAGCAGCTGCACTCCTACCACGACAGTGTTGTTCAACCCATTGCAGCACATGTTCCCAATCCATAATTGGTCTAACAATCTTTAGCCACCGTAACATAGCAACCCATATTATCTTTGAGAATGGGAATACAAAGAATAAGTGATTCATGGTCTCTGCTTATGCATTGCATAATGGACATGAGTGATCTTCTACACATCCCCACCTTTTCAATCTGTCTCTTGTTTGGAGTCTTCTGTGAGCAGCCAAATATCCCATGAATATCCATTTTGGTAATCCAGCATTGTTCCAGATGATCCTTCTCCATGAAACTTTACTGAATTCTCCTCTATTCTTCAAGTACACATCTTTAATACTGAAAGTCTTCATTCTAAGCACATCATCCTCTATGTAACCTGCTTCTGCAAAATACTTCTTGGCTTTAAAGATTTTTTGAATCACCCAAGATGCCTGCTTTGGTTCAGTCCCCCAGCCAGGATTGTACTTTTTATAGTATACATGAACCCATCGCACCCATAATTTATCCTTCTTAACATTATTATTATGACTATTATTACTGCTAATATTATTCTTTATATTGTTAATTATTGCCACAATCATCATCATCATCATCATCATCATTATTTTTTTAGTATAATTCTTATTGTCATTTTTGCGAAAATATAACTTTTCTTTTCTCAATCAATCGCTTTTACTAATCATGCAATAGTTATTTAGTAGTATTCATAACTATTTTATTAAGTTGCTATAAATTATAATCTTGTTAAAGCTATTAAATACTTTAATTTACTTATAATAATGTTACTCCATTTAGAAGCTCAAGAAAATAGGAAGAGGGAGATTGTCAATGGCCTAATTATTTTTTCTACCAGCTTGTAGCCCAAAACAAGCTGCTCAAAACTATGGCCCAAACGCCATAAGAACAACGAACCCAAATAAATAATTAGGTTCTCTCTCATCTCCCCTAACCGCTACTATACACCTGTCATGACCCGATTTACCCTCCGAAGGTGTCGTGACGGCACCTAGTCTCTACGACTAGGTAATCCTATTGTAACAGGGAAAAAATCAAAATAAAACGCAAGCGATAAAGGGGATAAGGGCAATGAAATAAGTAACTTACTGGCCGCTCGGCTCATACAAAACATAACTTCCCAAAACCCAGAATATCACAACACAGTCACAAGCTTTTAACACTATTGTAGCTCTAACAAAAAAATGGAAAAAAGTACATAAGAACGTCTCTACAAGATAGAATAAAAGGAGACTTGGAGGGTTCTGCGGACGCGGCAGAAATACCTTGCAGTCTCCTGGAATCAGCAGCAACGACTAACCACGAGGCTGATAGCTCGTACTTGGATCTGCACACAAAAAACATGTTCAAGAAAGGGCATGAGTACACCACAACTGGTACCCAGTAAGCGCCAAACCTAACCCCAGTCAAGTAGTGACGAGGTCAAGTTAAGGATCTACTGGATTATTTTATAAGTAGAACAATTTAAAATAGTACAGAAGGATATAAATTCTAAGGTAAGAAGTAAAAATGAATAATCCGAAAATAAAACAGCAACAGAGAGCCCTTGGCTCAGCATAACGTATCACACAATGGAATCTTCCGGGATACGTCCCGTAGTTCCAAAGGTAAAGATGCAGTACAATGGGAAAGCTCCCAGAATACGTCTGTAATCCCAATTTAAATATTCAATACAGGGGAAAGCTCCCAGAATACGTCCGTAGTCCCAATTTAAATATGCAATACATGGGGAAAGCTCCCAGAATATGTCTGTCGTCCCAATTTAAATATGAAATGCAAATGAATGCCGGATAAGGTTTATTTAAGCAGTTTAAGAGAAAAGTCACAGGCACGACAAAGGATAGGGCTAAGTAAACATGGTGCACATAGTATCAAATAGGGAATTCAGGTAAACCAGGTAGACATGCTCCTTCCTAATCTAAACTACAAAATTCGCACATTAAACACTGAAATAAGAGTGAAATGATTTATGACATAGAAGGAAAAATAGAATTTTAGCAACAATGGCCCGTGCATGTACTTGTCACCTCACGTACAGAGCGCCCATACAATAAATAATATAAAAAAAACCGAAGGGGAAGTCCCCAACACAGAGTTAGGCAAGCCACTTACCTCCACTGCACTACTCAACTCAAAACCACGCTCTTGCCACGAGTTCCCGACTCCGAATGGCCCAAATCTATTCAATTCAATTGCATAAAGAAAATATAATTGTAAGAAATAGATCTAGCTAATTAGTTCAAGGCTAATACGCAAAATTAGGAAAATTACCCAAAAAGTCCCCCAGGCCCACGTCTCGGAAACGAGTGAAAGTTACAAATTTAGAACACACATTCACTCACGAACTCACTCGAACAAGAATCATCGAAACCCGACGTCAAAATCTCATTAAATTCTCAGATTTCTATTTGGGGAACCTTCTTCCCATTTTCATGATTTTTCACCCAAATTTTTTGATTAGATAGAAGAAATTGCTATGGATTACTGTTATACCATTTAAATAAGGTTAGGAATCATTACTTATGAATCTTCTCCTCAAAACCCACTCAAAATCTTCAAATTCCGAGCTCTAAATCATTTTAGAAAATATGAATTTCAAACCCTCGGATTTGTATAAACAACCCAGCAATTCCGCACCTGCGGAAAATATATCGCAGGTGCGAAAACTCACTAAATGAACTGGGGCCACACCTGCGATCACTGGGCCGCATCTGCGGAACCCCATCCGCACCTGCGAGCCTGGCTGCCCCTGACCAAAACTGCACCTGCGATTCCCTCCACCGCACCTGCGTGTCCGAACCTGCGGCTCCCCATCTGCAGGTGCGAAACACCAGAACCAACAATGCTTCAGCTAGTTTTCTAAGTCCAACATCATCCTATTGAGCATCCGAAAAATCCCCGAGGCCTCTGGGACCTCAACCAAACTTACCAACCAGTCCTAATACATTATCCAAACTTAGTCGAGCCTTTAAAACACATCACATAACATCAAAATCACCAACTATTCAAGGATTCAAGCTTAAGAACTTAGGAAATTTCCAAAATCTACAACCGATGCCGAAACACGTCCAAACTAGTCTGAATGACCTCAATTCTACACACAAGTCATAAATGACACTATGGACCTACCGCCACTCTCGCAATTCCATTCCGAGCCCGACATTAAAATTTCACCTATCGGCCGAAATCGCTGAAATTCTAACTTTCGCCAATTCAAGCCTAAATCTACTACAGACCTCTAGAACACATTCTGAACACACTCCTAACTCCAAAATCACCAACGGAGCTAACGGAATCGACATAATTCCATTCTAGATCCGTCTTCAGACAGTTCCAACTACAGTCCGATTTCTAAAGCTTAAAGTCATATATGTGGACTATGTGTCCAAAAACTCTCCAAATTTCGCAACTAATCATTTCGACAAGTCCCATAAGCAGATATAAAAGTGGGAAAGTAGCTATTAGGGGATCAGGGCACTAACTCTCAAAACGACCGACTGGGTCGTTTCATTCTCCCCCTCTTAAGAAAATCGTTCGTCCTCGAACTAGTATAGAGACATACCTGAAGCTGTGAAAAGATGAGGGTACTGACTGCGAATATCCTTCTCAGTCTCCCAAGTCACCTCCTCGACCGGCTGACCCCTCCACTGAACCTTGACTGATGCAATATTCTTTGACCTGAGCTTTCTGACCTGCCTATCCAGTATAGCTACTGGCTCCTCAACATATGATAGGTCCTTGTCCAATTGGATTGAACTGTAATCCAAAACATGGGTCGGGTCACCATGATATTTCCGGAGCATGGAGACATGGAATACCGGATGAACTCCTACTAGGTTGGGAGGCAAGGTTAACTCATAAGCAACCTCCCAAACACACTGCAACACCTCAAAAGGGACAATAAATCTCGGACTCAGCTTACCCCTCTTCCCGAACCTCATGATGCCCTTCATAGGCGATACCCGAAGCAAAACCCGATCACCAGCCATAAATACCAAATAACGAACCTTCCGGTCCTCATAACTCTTCTGCCTAGACTGAGCTGTGTGAAGTCTCTCTTGAATCACCTTCACCTTGTCCAGAGCATCCTGGACCAAATCTGTACCCAACAATCGGGCCTCGCCCGGCTCAAACCATCCCACTGGAAACCGACACCATCTACCATATAAAGCCTTATACGGCGCCATATGAATGTTAGACTTGTAGCTGTTATTATAAGCAAACTCTGCAAGTGGCAAGTATTGGTCCCATGAACCTCCAAAATCCATCACATAGGCACAGAGCTTATCCTCAAGAATCTGAATCGTGCGCTCGGACTGCCCGTCCGTCTGAGGGTGAAAGGCTGTACTCAACTCTACCCTGGTGCCTAGCTCCTGTTGAACGGTTCTCCAGAACCGCAAAGTCAACTGTGTACCTCTTTCTGAAATGATAGATACTGGAATATCGTGGAGGCGAACAATCTCACTGATATAAATCTCAGCCACCCTCTCGGAGGAATATGAAGTCAACACCGAAATGAAATGGACTGACTTAGTCAGCCGATCCACAATCACCCAAATAGCATCGAACTTTTTCAAAGTCTGAGGAAGTCCAACCAAAAAGTCCATGGTGATTTCCTCCCACTTCCACTATGGAAGCTCAATCTGCTGAAGTAACCCTCATGGTCTCTGATGCTCATATTTGACTTGCTGACAGTTGAGACACTTGGCCACAAACTCCACTATATCCTTTTTCATCCTTCTCCGCCAATAGTGCTGTCTCAGGTCCTGGTACATCTTCGCGGTACCCGGATGAATGGAATACTGCAAGCTATGAGCCTCCTCAAGAATCAACTCCCGAAGGACATCCACATTGGGCACCCAGATCCGATCCTACATCCTCATCACACCGTCATCTCCTATAATCACATCCCTGGCATCATGATCACGCTCAACTATGTCTTCTATAAAGACTAAACGGGCGTTGCAAATATAAATCTGG
>ML342189.1:53766-89734 GCA_005239505.1 Nicotiana paniculata | reverse complement strand
AAAATGTAAGGTATATCACATGTTAAACTATGCAATTTAGTCTCGCATCAAGTAACTTCTTATTTTCCTTTGGTTGTGTAATTCATAAATTCCTAGCCTGTAATAATTTGTGGACAACTTAGGGGTTGGATAATGAAAAGGGAGGAGTAGCTACGCATGCATTAGCTATTAAAGGGATAGAAATGATGCTATTAGACTTTATTTCCTATCTGTGCAATACAGATCATGTTTAGGCCCATGTGTTGAAATTCATGCATTAGAAATCATGCTATTAGACTTTATTTCCTATCTGTGCAATACAGATCATGTTTAGGCCCATGTGTTGAAATTCATGCATTAGAAATCATGCTATTAGACTTTATTTCCTTTATGTGAAATAGAGATCATTTTTAAGCCCATATGTTCATATTCACGCATTAGAAATCATGTTTATTAGGTCTCATGCCTACTGTTTCAGCATGTTCATTTTTACTTAGAGAATCCTGCTAATAAATGGTATTTTATACTGTCATGTTCTACACTGCCACATACGCAGAGATCTTGTCCTAGGCTAAACAACAATAAAATAAGTTATCATTCTAGTATCTTCTGAAACTGTAATTACCGAGCATTTAGAAATCATGCTTAGGAATTCTGCATAGGCATCATTCTGCATCTCTATCCGTGCATTAGATATCATGTTGTAGGACCCTATCGCTCAACTACATTTGTCTAATTACTAAGGTATAAAAAGTATAACCATCCCACTAAGTTTTTCTCTAAAAAAAAATAACTGGCAGTGATGTGATCCATATTATTATAAACCTAGGACACTTTTATACGATAGTTCATAATTACCTATATTGTTTCTCCGAACACCTGTATGCTTATGACTTAAATCCCCTCTTATTTGAGCCTTTACTTTTTATTTGCTATTTGTACTAATTCACGAAACCATTTGGCCGGGAACCACACTTGTGGATCTTGCTGGGTGCCTAACACCTTCACCTTACGATAATTTCAAGCCCTTACCCAAATCTCTGGTTAGCAACATAGTTGTAATTGAACCCCTAGGTTCCCTAACGCACCGTTGAAATCGTTAGGTGGCGACTCTCCAAAAATATGCAAACCCCTTTCCAGAAAGGAAAGAGTTTTCCCAACTAATGTCATAAATCCGATCTCCGCAAGGAAAAAGGGGGCGCGAAAATAGGCAAGAAGAAGTAAAATCAGAAACATAGTAAAGTAAGAATCACGTAGAATCAGGGATTCAACTAGAGAAGATAGAACTGATTAGAGGAATTAACAGAATAAACATAATATAAGCGGAAGAAGAAAGAGTCAGAAACCCTACTAAACATAATAGGGTAAAATCACATAAACTCAGAGTGTTCATGAGAAACAAGCACATATACGAATCAAATCATCAGAGACAGACTCCGAACCACGGATTAAGACCAGGGGACTTAGGGTTTTAACATAGTAAATTAGATAAAAGGGGAAAAACATGAATAAACATTTAAACATAGTAAAAACATAGAATAATACGGAAAATCAATAGGAAAAGTCATATTGAAAAGGGTTAAGAAACCCTAACTTTGAAGACGAAGAGGCAATTTTTGAAAAATCAGACAGATCTTTAAGGAAAACAGTAAAATAACTTAGAATATACTCAGATCTATTGCAGATCTGAAGGGTCAAGAGATGAGTTAGGGTTTCAGAGAGAGATAACTCAGAGGTAGAGAGAATCAGGCTTAGAAACCATAGGTTTTAGCCGGAGATAGAAAGGTCTTACTCGGACGGCCAAGGGTGGCGTGAGAACAGCATAAAAAGGCCATGGTGTGAGTTGAACCGCCTCTCGTTCTCTTGAGCACCTTAGGGTAGCAATAATCCGTTGTTTGAGGGAGCCATGGAGGCTAGGGATGGTGGTGGAACCACCATTGTAACCGGCGAGCCAACGGCCGGTGAGTATGAGCAAGGTTTAGCAGAGAGAGCTTGAGAGAGATGAGAGGGATGTAACGACGGTGTGAAGGAGAGAATGAGGGAAAGGGGGGGTAGGTCTTTAGGGTTAATTAAGGTAAGAATGAATCTGGTCCGTTGATCAGAAATGATCAACGGTCCAGATTAAATGGGAATTGGGTCGGGTAGGATAGTGGATTGGAGCCGGGGTATTTGGGCTAAGTTAGTTGGGTTTGGGGCTGGTTTAGTTTAGGGTAGAATTAAAATGAAAGTGGCTATTTGTTAAATACCAAAAAATTAAAATAATTTGTAAAATAACTAATAATTATAAAAAATGAATTTCATGCACAGAAAATTATTTTAAATAATTATTTAATATTTAAAAATACAAATGACTAACCGGTCAAAAATAGTATAAAATTATATACTTGGGCAATAATTGCAAAGTTATTTCAATTATAGCCAAAAGATGCCATTTTGGCTAATTATGAAATAATTTGGTTTAAATAGGGCCATAAACAATAAATTAAATCAAGAAATGTTTTTGAAATTATTTGTGATTCGATTTTGTAATTATTTTATTGGAAATAAAATGCTAGATAAATTAGACTAAATATAGGAAAATTATTGGAAAAATACCAATCGTTGTTAATGCATGATTTTGATGGTACATATGAAATTTTAAACAATATTTTTGGGAAAAGTTGGGTGTCAACACATCTCGGGTTTGACTTGGTGCAGTGTTCATGCAGGATGGCAAGGTTATTGCATATGCTTCGCGTCAGTTGAAGATCTACAAGAAGAATTATCCAGTTCATGATTTGGAGCTAGCAACCATTGTTCACGCGCTGAAGATTTGGAGGCATCATTTATATGGCGTATCTTGTGAGGTGTTCACGGATCACAAGAGTTTGAAATATTTGTTTAAGCAGAAGGAGTTGAATTTGAGGCAGAGGAGATGGTTGGATCTGTTGAAAGACTATGACATCACCATCCTATATTGTCCGGGGAATGCCAATGTGGTGGCTGATGCTTTGAGTATGAAGTCAACCAGCATAGGTATTCTTGCTTATATTCCGATCGGAGAGAGGTCTCTTGCTTTGGATGTTCGTGCTTTAGCTGATCGATTCATGAGATTGGATGTTTCTGAGCTCGTCCGTGTTATAGCTTATACAGTTGCTCGTTCCTCATTATTTGATCGTAGTCGAGACCAACAGTATGATGATCCTCATTTGTGTGTCCTTAGGGATACGGTCCGGCACGGTGATGCCAAGCAGGTTACAGTTGGTGATGATGACGTTTTACGGATGCAGGGTCATATTTGTGCACCCAATGTTGATGGACTTCGTGAGTTGATATTAGAGGTGGCCCATAGTTCCCGCTATTCTATCCATCCGGGCGCCGCAAAGATGTACCAGGATTTACGGTAGCATTATTGGTGGAGGAGGATGGAGAAGGATATTGTGGCATATGTAGCTCGGTGCTTGAATAGTCAGCATGTAAAGTACGAGCATCAGAGGCCTGGCGGATTGATGCATCAGATTGAGATTCCTGAGTGGAAGTGGGAGCATATCACCATTGATTTTGTTGTTGGACTCCCACGGACTCAGAGGAAGTTCGATGCAATATGGGTAATTGTGGATAGGCTGACCAAGTCAGCGCATTTCATTCCTGTGGCAGTTTCCTATTCTTTGGAGATATTAGCAGAGATCTATATTAGGGAGATTTTTTGTCTTCATGGAGGGCAGTGCAGCGTGAGTTGGGCAGTTTACCTCGCATTTCTGGAGGGCAGTGCAGCGTGAGTTGGGCACGCGTATTGAGTTGAGCACAACGTTTCATCCTCAGAAGGACGAGAAGTCCGAGCGTACTTTTCATATTTTGGAGGATATGTTGCGAGTCTGTGTGATTGACTTTGGATGTTTTTGGGATCAGTTCTTGCCATTAGCTGAGTTTGCCTACAACAACAGCTATCAGTCGAGCATTCAGATGGCTCCTTATGAGGCACTATATGGTAGGCGGTGTCGGTCACCGGGTGGGTGGTTTGAGCCGGGAGAGGTTCGGTTGTTAGGTACGGAGTTAGTGCAGGATACCTTAGATAAGGTAAAGATCATTCAGGATAGACTTCGTACAGCTCAGTCCAGGCAGAAGAGTTATGCAGACTGCAAAGTTCGTGACTTGGCATTCATGGTCGGAGAGCGGGTGTTGCTTCGGGTGTCGCCCATGAAGGGCGTGATGAGATTCGAAAATAAGGGCAAGCTAAGCCCTAGGTACATTGGTCCTTTTGAGATCCTTGATAGAGTGGGAGAGGTGGCTCACAGACTTGCGTTGCTGCCGAATTTATCGGTTGCGCATCCAGTGTTTCATGTGTCTATGCTTCGGAAGTATCAGGGGCATCCAGCCCATGTGTTAGACTTCAGCAGTGTCCAGTTGCACAAGGATTTGACCTATGAGGAGGAGCCAGTAGCCCTATTAGACCGGCAGGTTCGTCAGTTGAGATCGAAGAGTTATCCTTTGTTTAGTGTTCAATGGAGAGGTCAGCCTGCGAGGCAACTACATGGGAATCCAAGTCCGATATATGGAGACGATATTCCCATCTTTTCCCCGATTCAGGTACTTTTCTATGTCCGTTCGAGGACGAACGGTTGTTTTAGAGGTGGAGAATGTGATGACCCAAAAATTCATCTCTCAGTTTTATAAGTTAAAATTGTGTTCCGCGGCCTTAAAAACCTCCTTTTATCTCACCTCATTTAACATGCGCAATCCGTGCCTATATTCGGAAAGCTTTATATGAAAAACTGAGGAAAATGCTAATTTTGCCTTTAAAAATGAATCTAAGTTGACTTCGGTCAATATTTTTGGTAAACGGACCCGGACCCTTGATTTGACGGTCCCGGAGGGTTCGTATAAAAATATCGTACTTGGACGTATGCATGGAATCGAATTCCGAGGTCCCAAGCTAGAGAACTGAATTTTTGAAAGAAATTGTTTTTCTGAAAATATAAGAGTTTTTGAAAATTTGGTTATATTTGAAATTTATGGTATCGGGCCCGTGTTTTGGTTCCGGATCCCGTACAGATTCAATATGATATTTGAGTTGTATCTCTATAATTTGGTAAGAAACGGAGGTCGTTTGACGTGATTCGGACCCGTATTGGTAGAATTAGAAACTTTGAAAGTCTTGAGATCTTTCTTTGATTTCTATGCTAAATTCGTTGTTTAAGACGTTAATTTTGGCGATTTGATCGCGCGAGCAAGTCCGTAGGACGTTTTTGAGGTTGTATACATGTTTGGTTTGGAGCCTTGAGGGCTCGGGTGAGTTTCGGATAGTGTTGATACCCAATTTTTCCTCAAAATATTTTTTAATTTGCATATATACCTTCAAAATCATGCTTTCATAGCAATTGGTATTTTTCTATATTTATTTTCATTTATCCAGCATTTTATTTCAAATAATTAATTACAAAATCGCAATACAAATGATTTCAAAAACCTTTCTTGATTTAATGTATTGTTTTTGGTCCTATTAAGATCAAATTATTTCACAATTAGCCAAATGGGCACTCTTTGGCTACAATTGCAATAACTTTACAATTATAGCATAATCACATGTTTTATACTATCTTTTATCCAATAATTAGTCATTTTATATTTTAAATACTAATTAATCATTTTTAATTTATCTTCTAAGCGTCAATTTCATTTTTTCATAATTATCAGCTATTTTTATAAATTGTTTTAGCTAATTTAAGTGGGTATTTAACAATTAGCCACCATTGTTTCAATTTTAGCCTAAAGTTGGCCTAATCCCTAACCCAGTTGAAATAACCCAATAGACCCAAGCCCAATTCCTATACTACCCGGCCAACCCTGATGCAATCTCGACCGTTGATCAAATCTTATCAACGGTCCAGATAATCCCTTCCATAATTAAACCTAAAAACTACCCTCCCCCTCTCTCATTTTTCACTCCCTTACTCCGCCGACTCATCTCTCTCATCTCTCTCTAAACGCTACACCTGGTGAGCCTATCTTCCTCTTCTCCGACCGTCGCCTTGCCAGAAAAACATGGTGGTTTCACCATCCACAGCCTCATGGCTCCATCCTTAACATGTGTCACTGCCTTTAAAGACCTCAAGTGGACCAGAGGCGGTTCACTTGCCTTCTATGATCTCATGCCATTTTTTCCGGCCGTCAGAGTAAGATCTTACAACTTCCCGGTTAAAACCGGTGAATTTTGAGTTTTCTTTCCATGTTTTCTTTAAAGATTTTTTAGTTTCATAAATGATTCTTCATTTTTTCGAACTAGGGTTTTAAAACCTTTTTCAAAACAGTTCTCTTTCCGATTTCTTAGCATTATCTTATGATCTCATTGTGCTTAAACATGATTTAAGCTTTTCCCCTTTTGGTTGATTCGTTTTGATAAAAACCCCAAATTTTTGGTTTCAATCCGCGATTCTGAGTTTATTTTGCGATAATGTTTTACCTGTTCTAGTATGACTACTTTGCTTTCATGTACACTGCGTGATTTTATGATTTTTGCTCTATGTTTACTGCTAGGGGTTTTGACCCTTCGTCACTTCTGCCTAAAACATGTTTGTTCTGCTAGGTCCTTTAATTATTTGTTATCTTCAGATGTGAATCCCTAATTTTGTGATTAAGGTTTCTAATTTTGCCTAATGTGTGTTTATTCCGCTTAAGTCAATTCTATTTGCCACTTGAATCCGCGATTAGTACGATTCTCTATAGATTCTCAGTATTCCCTTAAATATGTGATATTCTCCCGAATTGATGCGGATTTCCTGTAACTAGAACCTCACTCGAGGGTTTCCTTACTGATTTTAAGAATCTAAATTATCTTTTGCGTTATTTCTATGAATAATTCTATTAAATTAATTTACATGTGCCTTCCTTAATTGGAATATTCTTAACTTAGTCTCTATTACATGTCGTATACCTTTACCATTCTGAAATTTATTTCTTTATGTGCCTCATATGGTGTCTTTCCTTATTCATCACATGTGTCCTACTTTTACTATGCTGAAATTACCTTATTGATAACATGTTTAGTACCGTTTAGAATTTAACCCCTTAATTAAGGGAAGAACTTAAACTGATTTTGTGTTGATTGATTCTAATTCCTTATTTTACTGCTTGACTATGGAATTTACCTTATTTCTGCCTATTTTCAAAACTAAAGATACTCTATTCGTTCCATGGCACACAGAGACACGAATTGATCTGTCCAACTCTCCCTCTCACAAGTAAAAAACCCTACGCTCTCTCTCTCTCTCTTATGTGTTAATTACTACTATTCTAAGTTAGCCGGCTGCAAGCCAAGGCTAACTATTGTGCCTCTCCTACTTCCTGTTTGTGTTACTGCTTTCTTCACTTCACTGGTATGTTCTAATTCAGATTTCAGTTCCCAAACCAACATATTTATGTTGTTGTTGCAATTCACTATGTTTCTAATTTGATTTACTTATTATTTTGTTGTTCTACATGTAACTAGGATCCTGAACTCCCCTCTGCATGTTAAGTTAGCTTTACTTGTCAATGACCAACATGTTTCTGTATACTTAACACATGTTTCTTACGTGAATCCCTATGCCTATGATTGGTACATTAGTGATCATAGTCTTAGTTGTTTGGTGTTGATATGTTAATCTAATCCAGTACATTATTGTACCCCCTGATCCACTGAACCCTTAGGAGGTTCTGATTGCATGCCTATATGTGTTTCTTCCTACTACATGTTTGCCCTCACATGCTCTGTATTTGTTCGTCAAATCCCATTACCCCTGCTTGTGATTGGACTATCCCTCGTCCTTTGTGTGATGTTGAACTTCTATTCCAAACAAGTTTCCCCCTTCAAAACTGTTTTTCTTACTTACCCTTTCTCAAAAATATTTTCTTACTTAAACCTTTTAAAAATAAAATCACTCTCACATATACTCTTAGAAGTCTAGGTTCTGCCCCTTCTGTGTGAGCATTGCCTTGGGACCCTTGAGCTTCCTCTTAACTTTGACACATAGAGGCTGGCCATTCCACACTGCACTTAGTTTAGCTTGGCAATGAAATCTGGGTGTGAGCACTGCCCGGGAGCCCTTGAGGTCCTTAGGGAACTTTGACACACCCGGATTGTGAAAAGGTTGTGAAACATTACTTGGCATTGAGGACCTGGAGACTTGAGCCTATTCTGTAGGATCCCTGTAGTTAACTTCTTATTTTTCTTCTATTTCAGTTGTGTAATTCATATTCAACTGTCTGTAATAATTAATTGCAAACAACTCTGGGGTCGGATAGTGAAAAATGGGTGGGCGATATGTATTTTGTAGTATAATTAAGGGTAGAGACCATGTTTCTAGGTTTATTTTCTCCATGTGCAATATCAGCCATGTTTAGGTACAACACGCCATGCATTAGATATCATGCTACTTAGGATCTATGTGTATTCAACATCTCATCTACGCTTAGAAATCCTGCCTATAGGATAAATAATAAAATAAGTTGCTATTACGTGATTCTGCCCATGTTTTGAAACTTCACTAGAAGTATTGTCCTAGGATAAATAAACTACAATCATGTCTCATCATGCTATACACATAGAGATCCTGTTCTAGGTAAAAAAATGATTAAGATATATACCCTATGCCATTCCTCAAACTGTGCATAATGCTGTGATTCTATGTGCATTTAGAAATCCTATTTAAGTTATTATGCGTCATTAGATATCATGCTATAGGATCGTATCTATTTAACTGCACTTAGTCTAAATACAGATAACTAAAACAATTCTCTGTTCTAAACAATTAGTAATTAGTCCTTGTACATCTTCAACACCTAGAATTGCATGTTATTCGACACCTAGGCGAGCCTTAGGTAATTAACTTAAAAAATAAAATCAGAACTGTCTTTGTGATCATGCTTAACTATCAGCATGCTTAAAACCAGTAGGCAAGCCTGATTAAGACTTCCTCTCTGAGCTATGCAATAAATCTGTCTTTGTGTTATCACCTAGATAATATGCTTTAGGATTCTGAATTAATAGGGACCTTAGTTTTGTATGAGACATGTTGTTTATGTGTATTGTGTGTGGAGGAATACTTGAGCCTTTATTTGTTTTCTATGCTTTCCTTTATCTGCAGTCCTACTTGTTTTGTTATATGTCGCCCTAGAATTTTTACCTTTAAAACCTAAAGGTCTGCCTAGCACCTCCCTCTAAGATAGGAGTCCTAATTTCCTCCGGGAATGATAGGAAGGGACGGGTAACAACATGCAATAGAGGTCGAGGCCAACACTCGTTTTTAATAACCTTATGGGGTGGAAAGGGTAGGATATGGATATGATGACCGGTGCGCTAATGCCACGTGTAGCCCCTCTTCGAGGAGTGATTACCGGGTATTGCATTGAATAGGTCCATATTATTATAAACCTAGGACACATTTTATATGCTTAGCTCGTAATCCTTTTCAAAAGCTAATCTTCTTTACTGTTTTTTTAAACATCTGCATGCTTAAGACTTAAACTCCCCTCTTATTTGAGCCTTTACTTGTTATTTGCTAATTGTAAAAATTCACGAAACCATTTGGCCGGGAACCACACTTGTAGATCCTGAGGGGTGCCTAACACCTTCCCCTTAGGATAATTTCAAGCCCTTACCCAAATCTCTGGTTAGTAACGTAGTTGTAATTCAACCCTTTTAGGTTCCCTAACGCACCGTTAAAATCGTTAGGTGGCGACTCTTCAAAATATGCAAACCCCTTTCCCAAAAGGAACGAGTTGTCCCAACCAATATCATAAACCCGATCTGCGCGAGGAAAAAAGGGGGCGCGATAGATAGGCATCGGAGTGTTTTCGACATAGAAACTTCTGTTGTAGCTTCTGTTTCTGGTGTCCTTGTAATTGTTCTTCGCGTTTGCGGTGCAACTCACGCGAATGTGATGTACACATTGGGTTGGGGCTGGATTTCTCCTACATGAACGCGAGGCCTGGGTCACAAAAGCGGAGCATTGGGGGGATTTCTCTAAGCGAATGCGACTGGCTACACGCGAACGCATAGCATCATGGGACCCGGGGGAGGGGAGATTAGTTCCTCTACGTGAATGCGGACACAGGGTCGCGAACGCAAAGTCTTGGAGGGAGGTTCCTTACATGAGCGCGTGGAAGGACTCGCGAACGCGTAGGCTATTTGAGCCGCTGCTTCGGGAACGCGTCGGACCCTTCACGAACGCGAAGAAGGTCTAAGACCAGTGATTTAAAACAGACCAGATACGGGATTTCTCCAAAATTTTACAACTCTTTCATTGAAACTCGACCTTGGGCAATTTTTAAAGTGGGAATTCAACACCAAATCATAGGTTCGTGTTCTCAATATCATTTCTTTCAATTTCCATCAACACCCATTAGATTTCTAGGCCTAAATCTTGTTCTTAAGGGTATAAAATTGGGATTTGGGTAGAGTTAGGGATTTTTGAATAATTGGAGTTTAGACCTTGTTTTTAGGTCGGATTCCAGAACTAATTATATTTAGGGCTCGTGGGTGATCGGATTTTGGTCCGAACCTCGTGTTTTGACCAAGCGGGCCCGGGTTCGATTTTTGACTTTTTGGGAAGAATGATATAAAACCTATAATTAAGCGTTGGGATTGAATTGTTTGGTATTTATTGATGTTATTAAGTTGAATATGTCTAGATACAAGTGAATTGGAGTCAAATTCAAAAGGGAAAGCGGTAACTGAGGCTTGAATTTGGTCGTGGAATTTGAGGTAAGTGTTTGGCTGAACCTTAGCTTGAGGGAATAGGTGTTGTGTCCTATTTGCTATGTGTAAGTATCATGTTCAACATATATGTGAGGTGACGAGTACCTATAAGTTGGTGTCAAGCATACCCGTGAGTCGAATATTGTCATTTCTGTTGTTTTTCGTAAGTAATATTTGAGTTTCACTTTGTAGTTATCCATGTTGGTGGAAATTCCTTGATATTGAATAGTGTTGAGTATTGGTCTCATGTGAAGATTTTTATGTGAAGTTATGTACTAAGTGAGATTGGATATAGCTGTTTTCCCTCGCCGGGATGGTACTGATTCCACTGTTGGCTCCCTTGCCGGGACGTTATGGTTCTATTTTGTTTACTCTATTAATTTCCTTGTTGGATTGCTGTCATTTGATGTGTTTGAGCGAGGAAGAGAGTGAAAGCACGAAGGGTGATGCCGTGCCGATATTGTGATTTTAAAAGCACGAAGTGTGATGTCGTGCCATGATATGAGTGATAATGCACGAAGGGTAATGTCGTGCCATGATATTGTGAGGTTAAAGAATGAAGGGTGATTCCATGCTGAATATATTGATTCTGATAGTAAGGACGATAGTAAAAGCACGAAGGGTGATGCAGTGTACATGTTTTTTTGTATTACTATTTCTGTTGCTTAAATTGATATCTAAATTGTGCATTACCTCGTTATTTCCATTATTTGATATTTCCTCCCCTCAGCATGTTCCACTTTCCTTTATGCTTAACTGTTTATATCTCGTTGTATTATTTTTCTCTATATGCTATTAAACTGCACAGGTTGATTTTGGTTGTCGTGTCCTAGCCTCGTCACTACTTCGCCGAGGTTAGGATCGGAACTTACTCAGTACATAGGGTCGGTTGTACTGATGCTACACTCTGCACTTTTGTGCAGATCCTGGTGCAGGATCCTATGGACCTTAGATCGAGGTTGTTGCCTTCAGTCCAGTGGAGACCCTGAGGTAGACCTGCAGGTGTTCGCAGGCCGTGGCGTCACCTTCTATTCTATTTCTTTCCTGTCTTACGTATTTATGAGACAATAGTATTTTGTTTGCTAAGACCTCTATTTGTAGTATTCATAGACAGTCCGTGAAATTTTGACACCAAGTTCTGGGAGTTGCTATTATGGATTTTGCAATAGTATTTAATTAAGTTATTAGATTATATTTCTTCCGCACTTTTATTTTCGCTGATCTTGTATGTCACTGACTAATTTCTTAAAATAAAGAAATAATATAGAATAACTGGTAACGTTGGCTTGCCTAGAGGGTTGAATGTTAGGCGCCATCACGGTCCCGACGGTGGGAAGTTCGAGTCGTAACACTAAGCCCTGTCCCGCATCTTGCATGAGGTTAAGCTCTACCTCCATCTTGCATGAAAAGCTCTGCCTCCATTTGCATAAGGCTAATAGCTGCCTTCATCTGCATGGGACGAAGCCATGTCCCGCATCTTGCATGAGGTCAAGCTCTACCTCCATATTTGCACAAGGATAATCTCGCCCTTCATCTGCATAAGGCCAATTGCTTCCTTCACCTTTCATAAGGCTAATCTTTGCCTTCATTTTCATGAGGCTAAGCTCTGCCTCCATCTGCATAAGGATAATCTCTGCCTTCATTTGCATGGGACTTAGCCCTGTCCCGCATCTTGCATGAGGTTAAGCTCTACCTCTGCATCCTTCATGAGGCTAAGCTCTGCCTCCATTTGCATAAGGCTAACCTCTGCCTTCATTTGCATGATACTAAGCTCTGCCTCCAATTTACATTCTTTCGCCGAGACAAAGCATTGTCTCTCCTGCATTTTCTACTTTGCTCTTCTTTCGGGCTAAGATCTGCCCTCCACTTCATAAGACTAAACCTTGTCTTGTTGACATCATATTATTGCATCTCATGGGCTGAAATATCGCCAATCTGTCCAAAGGTGTCATAGTCTAAAGGAATCATCCTCATCGCCGGAAGACACCATGTCATGGCATGAGGATCTCTCTCGACTTGCATATCATTATTCAAAGGCGTCATAGTTTAGAGACACCATCCTCATGGCCCGAGAACATCATTTCATGGCCTGCGAATCTCTCACCAAACAATTCATGGCCTAGGACATCATAGTCTAAGGACGTCATCCCTAACCGTCCGAAGACGACTTTCATAGTCCAAAGGGAACCTGCATCATGTTTAAATTTCCGCACAAATATATGCTCGTATTATCTCTATTTGCAGGTGACCCGGCAAGCAACTGCTATCCCAGTAGGAGCAATCCCGCTCCAGTTCCTCCGACTATATCAAACCTGGCTTCTCCTCACAAACCATTCTTTCACCAATCCCTAGATATTGCATCCGTTATTGCGATGACTTCATCGGTATATTCCGCCGATGAATCCAGAGCTACACACGACTTGATTCCTGTAAAATCAGGGATATGTAGGCAGCTCAGATACTGGAGCGCAGCCTAAAACTCTCAAACTGTTTTCGCTCGGTGAAACATTGGCCATCATTTCTTTACCCGACAACTCTTTCATCATTTTGGGGTAAAGAGGGGCAGTTGTTGATACCCAATTTCTTCCAAAATAATTTTAAAATACATATATGCTTTTAAAACTCTGCATCAGCATCAATTGGTATTTTTCTATAATTTCTACATTTTCTAAATTAATTTATCTCAGTATTTTATTCATATAAATAATTACAAAATTACATCAGAAAATAGTTTTAAAACATTTCTCGATTTAATATTACCATTTATGGTCCTATTAAGTCCAAATCATTTCATAAATGGCCAAATCGACACTTTTTGGTTACAATTGCAATGACTTTGCAATTGTAACCCATGCATACATTATTGCATTATTTTACAAGAAAATGGTCCATTGTATTTTTAAAATATTGAATAATTATTTTAAAACATTTCTATGCATGAAAATCATTTTTATAATTTGTTAATTATTTTATAAATTAATTTTTTATTCAACTATTTGGGTATTTAATAAATATCCCCTTTATTACTCAGCCTTGAACTCTCTAACCAGCCCGAACTTTTTTTTAATATAACCCAATCCCTTAGGCACAACCCTTAATCCACCCCAACCCAATACCCCGTCTAGTCCTGACCATTGATCATTTTTTATCAACGGTCCAGGTCCCCCTTCCTTAATTAAACCTAATGACCCCCCCCCCCAAAACCCTCTCATTTTTCATCCTCTCATCCGCCGTCACCCTCTCTCTTCTCAATCAACTCTCTCTACCTAAACCCTAGTTCTCAAGCGTCGTCACCCGCATATCTCTCCATCATGTGATGTTTCTATGCCTTCTCAGGCCTATCTTGGCTTCTTACTCACTATGGCTCTTTGGTTTTTTAGATCCTTGAGAGGATCTTAAGGAACCAAGCCGGTTCTGGTTTGCACCCTTGCTTCTTTGCCTGTCTCAGGCCATTTGCTCGACTATGAGTAAGAGATCTTTCTTATTTTGTTACGAATCTATGGTTTCTAGGCCTATGTTCTCATCTCTGTTATGTTTTCTAAAAACCCGAGTCTATTATCTTCAATCCTCTTAGGTTTGTATAGATCTGAGATGAATCGAGCAACTCGTACATGTTTTTCCTTGAAATTTTCTGTTTTTTAATTGATTTTCTTACTTTTCCCTAAACTAGGATTCATTACAAATCGTTTTTCAAAGGTTTTTCTGACTTTTAAGTGTTTAATCGATTATCCCTTAGTCTTCTTGACTGATTTATGCAAAAGCTACTCAAACCCTAGTTGATTTTATGTGAAACTCTAATTTTCTAATTTTTTGCTTCGACTTGGAGTCTTTTAGTGTTACCAGTCATATTGATTCACTTTGTATTTTTGACTTATACAATTCTCTTTTGTCAAAACCAGTACTCTGTGATTTTTTCCCCTAACTAATCTCTATTAGGGTTCGAATTAGTTTTCCGGCTAATTCCTATGTGTTTATGAAATTTTACTTAGTTTATTTTCTATTTATAGGGGTTGATATATTCTTTCCATAAATCATTGTCACTTTGGAATTTGGTTGATTGATTTGCTCTGATTTGTATGCCTAAGTCCTTCTTGTTTCCCTGTTTACGACTTTAATTAGTCATTCTTACCTTATTTGATTGCCTGTATATTTACTGATTCCTTGCAAGATATTTCCTTAATTAACCCTTTATTGCTCACTCTTTACTTACGTCTGATTTGAATTTCTTTTCTTAAATATCTCATATCCTTACCGTTGGTTGATTACCCTTAATTAAGGGAAGACTGTACTGATTTGGCGTGTGAATTGATTCAGTGATTTTCGTAATTGATGAGTGATTGATCTCCTTTACCTTATTCTGTTTTGCTCTTAACTACTATATATACTATCCCCTATTCTCACTTCTAACACACGAACATTGGTTCACAAACACACTTACACTCTAAAAGCTCTATGTTCTTCTCTGCTACTTGCGATATTCATTCGTCTAGCCGGCTGTAAGCCAAGGCTAGATTTTGCACAACATCTGCTTTGCATTCTGTGTTCTCTTTTGCTAACTGGTATGTCCCTGATTAATTTTCAAAATCTAAACCCTATGTGTTTCATCATTGCTTTAATTCATCGGTTATGAGTTCCATCCTTGTTCCTGTTTACTATCTTGCTTAGCATGCCTAACAGTGTCTTGTTCAATATGTTATTAGCATGTCTAAACTATAATTGCATGTCTACTACTTTATCTATGATGTCTAAATCTTGTTTTGTTCAGTATGTGATCTGCATGTCTACACTATGAATACTTGTGTGATGTTTGCCTAGCCTGTTCATTTAAGTTCCTGCCTATTCTACTTTACTGATAAGATCATGCTAAGTTATCTAGTGTATCAAGGTAACTCTAGTTGTGTGCTTAATCTTGTCTAGTGTTTATGTATTTTCAACATGACTTTACTGTAATCTTTGCTCTATGTCTCCATCACCTACCTTATAGCTAACTTATTAATTATATAAAATTCTTGAGAATTCTGTGCATCTTGTTGCTTATGTGCTCCACTATACATTGATGTGTATTCTATGTGTCCCCAACCCTTCTCTCCCTGTGTGAAATCTGTTGGTTAAGTATTCCTGAATCTGTTTGTTCTAAGACCAATTGATTTGTGTTCTGATTTCAAAAGTGTTTTAATACTTTTCTCAAATTGTTTTACCACTAAGCCAGTTCCTATTTCAGAAAACCTTTTCACTCCTGGAGTCATCTCTATACTGTTTTCTCATCAAAAACTTTTCAAAACTATGTCAAGCACTCTCACTTTACTCTTAAGTCAATAGGTCCACCCCTCCAGTGTGTTTACTGCCTTGGGATCCTCTTGAGATTTCTTTAAACTATGGAACACTGCACATATTTAGTTCCTATTGTGGAAAATTTGGGTGTGAGTACTGCCCGGGATCCTTGAGGTCCTTAGGTAACTCTGACACACCTGGACACAAACTTGGCTATGAAATCATTGGCATTTGAGACTACTGAAGGCCTGGTATCCCCAGGTTTGCTTTGGGCCTGCTTCAGGCTCCCTATAGTTTAATTTATACTTCATTTATGTAATTTATGTAATCCTGGTCTGTAATAATCCTTTGTAAATAGATATTGGGTAACTAGTGAAAAACGAGGGTAGCTATATGATCCTGTGGGGGTAAAGTTGGGTAGGAATCATGCTTTAGGATTTACATTATGCTAATCCGCTCTAGAAATCATGTTCTACACTTGTGTGATGCATTAGAAAACATGTTCTAGGATGGCTGCATTTATTTGCATTCAATCCATGCCAAAAATGTGCACTAGACATCATGTTTTAGGGTATTCATGTTTATCGCTTTAGCATATCACATGTCATATATCACTATTCTAATTTCTGGTTCTGCATCACCACTGTCACTTAGCAATCTTGTTACTAAATAATCCTGCCAAATAAAACAGTCATCTCTGTGTGCATTAGATATCCTGTTCTTAGGACTCTGTTTGAATATGTTTTGAATCATGTCTATTTCGACTAGATAAATAATTGTCCATGAAAAGGTTTAAAACAGCCTCACGCGTAGGTATCGTGCCTTTAAATACAAATTAGTATAAATAACTTGTTATAATCTGCATCACCTAGATCAGCATGCCCATATGTTGAAATAATCTCAATTTTTTTAAATAGCTAATGTAACTGTGATTGCGTATAGTCCCATGCCTAGGCAAGCCTTAGGTAACTAATCTCTATATAAAATTGGAAATTGCATTTTTGATTGTTTGCTGCTAAGTTTTACAGGACTTAAAATCAGTGGGCAAACTGATTAGGACTCTGCCATTGAGTTTGTGAAACAGTATTGCATATTATGTATATTAATGTTCACCTAGACATCCTGTCCTAGGGTTCTCGTTTTCTAAAAAAACAAATTATCTGAATCTGTGTTTGAGACATGCAGTTTATTTGCATTACATGTGGAGGTAAACATAAGCCTCTTAATTGCTTCTTCACCTGTTTGCTTGTCCTACTTGTTATTTGTTTGTCGCCTAGATTTTTTCCTTTTGAATACCTTAGGGGTTGTCTAGAATTTCCCAGATTTAGAGGTCCTAAAACTCCTCCGGGACCACTAGGAAGGGACGAGTAACAGCACGCTTAGAGTTCGTTAATAAAAACTCGCTTAATAACCACTAAGGGGTGGGATAATGGGTTGTAAAAGTATATGATGACATGTGCGCTAATGCAACGTGTAGCCCCTCATTGAGGAGTGATTACCGGGCATTGCATGGATATGATCCTATAGGATAAATAACTTAGGACCCCTTCGTCACATTTACATATGTGTGTTTAGACTGCTTATCTGTTTAAGAATCTTTTTTTACATATGTGTTCTTAGACTGCTTACTTGCACTTGATTAATTCACAAAGTAAGTTTGGCAGGGATCCACAGTTGTGGACTTCGAGGGGTTCCTAACACCTTCCCCTTGAAGTAACTTCAAGCCCTTACCCAGTCTATGGTTATACAATTAGTGTTATAAATGACCCGTAATAGGTGCCCTAACGCATCTTAATTTGTTAGGTGGAGACTCTTCAATTCCTTATATCCCTTTTCCCAAAAAGAAACGAGTTGTCCCAATAATGTCGAAAACCCTGACTAATCCGAAAGGAGAGGAAAAATGGGGGCACGACACTGACCCCGAGCCCACTTGGTCAAAATTCTAGGTTCGGACAAAAAATTGTTTATCCATTCACCCCGAGCCCGAATATGTAATTAGTTCCAGAATCAAATCCCAAATCGAGGTCTAAATTCCTAAATTTGCAAAATCCCCAATTCTCCTATAACCCCTAATTTCTACTCTTAAAGAACAATATTTAGGACTAGGATTTCAATGAGTGATAATGGAAATTGAAGAAACGAGTTAAGAAGTGCAAACCTATGATTTGATGTTGAAGTCCCTCTTCAAAAATCGCCCTAGGTCGAGTTCTAGTGATGAAAAATGAAATTTGGGAAGAAGTCCCGTTTCTTTTCTGTTCCGAAAATCACTAGACTGGTCTTCATCGCGTTCGCGAGAAACCTGTCACGATCGTCAAGCATAGCAGCCCAAAGGCCTATGCGTTCGGGAAGGCTATGCCCCCTGGCCTTCACGTTCGCGAACCATTGCTCGCGTTCGCGTAGAAGGTATGACTGACCCCTCCCCCAGGTCCCTAACACTTTGCATTCGCATTAAGTTGGTCGCGTTCGCGAAGGGTAAAGCCCCTATCGCCTCGTGTTCGCAACCCAAGCCTCGCGTTCACCTTGAAATAATTCATCCCCAGCCCAGCTTACACTTCGCGACTGCGAGAGTTGCTTCGCGTTCGCGAATCACAAAATGGCAGCACACCAGAAACAATAGAAACTTTAGATTTTTCTAAGTCTCAAACTACCCGTGGCCTATTTGAAACTCACCCGAGCCCTTGGGTCTCCAAACCAAACATGCACACAAGTCTAAAATCATCATACGGACTTTCTCGTGCGATCGAATCGCCAAAATAACACCTAGAACTACGAATTTAGCACCAAAACCTATGGATTTCTCAAGAACACTTTAAAATTACTATTTTCTCAACTAAAGGTCCGAATCACGTCAAACCAGTTCCGTTTCTCACGAAATCTCACAGATAAGGTATAAATATCATAACAGACCTATACCGGGCTCCAGAACTAAAATACTGGCCCGATATCAATAAGATCAAACATTAAGGAAATTCTTTAAAATCAAAATTTTTCAGTCTTTCAATTTTAGTCAAAAATTTATATCTCGAGCTAGTGACCTCAGAATTCGATTTCGGGCATACGCCCAGGTCCCATATTTTACTACGGACCCGTCGGGACCCTCAAAATACGGGTCCGGATCCATTTACTCAAAATATTGACCGAAGTCAACTAAAAATTATTTTTAAGGACAAAAATCATTGGTTCTTCAGTTTTCCACATAAAAGCTTTCCGGAAACACCCACGGACTGCGCACGTAAATCGAGGAAGGTAAAAATGAGATTTTTAAGGCTAACGAGCGCAGGATTGAGTTTTAAAACATAAGATGACCTTTTAGGTCATCACAATTAAAGAGTCATTTACCACTGGAGTGAGCTTATTTTTTGACATAGAATATTTGCTGGTAAGCTTCTTGATTGAGTATCCCTGATTGGCAATCTGAACTCCTTTGATTGCGGATGAATAAATTGGCTTCTCTTGATTGACCATTAATGTAGCAACAGTATCTTCATTCTTTTCTTTTTTTCTCTTTCGAATCCTATAGCAATCGCTTCTTGATTAGCATCTTCTTCACTCTTTCCTTTTTGCTAGTCCTGCAAATTTAACATAAGACAATATTGTCATCATTGAAACTTAAACTTAAACTTAAACTTATCATTTCTAACGTGTCTAATTATTCTCCGCAATGTATATATCTACTCATTTTTAATCTCCATGTAACTTCAATATTTAGACAATAGTTTTTGTTTAGACTTCATATTTATTTGAAAATTTATTAAATTTATATAAATATTTAATGAAAAACTTAACAACAATGACTATCTATGAATTTGGTGTCAAATTAAGAATCCATAACGTTTAAATTTTGGCTCCATCTATGCCGAAAATATAAGAAAAGACTCTCCAAAATTTGACTTGCTATTGCTTATTTGTATCCAACTTTTCCATCTTCTTAATTATTACTCCTTCATTACATTTTGTTTGGGTATAGTTTAACTTAATATTAGTTTTTTCTCAAAAAATAATATTTTCCATTTTCTTAAATGTGTGCATTATATTGTTGTGTTTTAGAAACTTCTCTAAAATTAAAAAACATAGTAGTATGTTAACATTATCTATCTATTTTTATTTCTAATATATGAGCTCATAAATACTACAAATGAAAAAGACAATTCAAGGTCTTGAGAATGAAACCCATTTTGTCATAGTAGTTTGGCAAAATACCTTAAACCTCCTAAACTTGACTCAGATTATTAGTATCCTCCCCGAACTATGCCCGGTCTTAATTACCCCCCTCAACTTGGCATTTTGAGAGTCATTACCCCCCTAGACGTTGATGTGGCAAAAAGTGTGGGTGCACTCGCCTGCCACGTGAATTTTTCAGTATATGTGGCTTTTTTTGAAAAATAAAATATATTTTTATCTTTTTAAGAATATTACTTTTTTAGATAATTTTTTTCGAATACAATTTATAATAAAACTTTTATAGAACTACATTATTTTGGCTAAATATTTTTATTTTTCCAAAAATAATAAAGTTTTAGTTAAATCTTTTTTTGAATTTGACCTGAAAATAAAGATTTATACAATTGAAATAAATAGTCAAGTTATCTAAAAAGTTATAAAAAAATACGTAGTTTGAAATTAATTATATTGGCATAATTTTTTAGATAGCTCTAAATTACGGTGCTCTAAAAATATATGTTTTTTTACAGATTTTATCTAAAAAAGTAAAAATACACAGTTAAAATAAATAGTCATTGCATCAAAAGAAGAATTAAAAAGAGTGTACAATTTCAGTATAATGCAAGTGATTCGTTTTATTTCTTGCAATTGTACACTCTTTTTGTTTCTTCTTTTGATGCAATGACTATTTATTTCAACTGTGTATTTTTATTTTTTTTAGGTAAAATCTGTAAAAAATAATAATAATTTTAGAGCACCGTAATTTAGAGCTATATAAAAAATTATAGCCAAAATAATTAATTTCAAACTATGTATTTTTAATAACTTTTTAGATGCCTTGACTATTTATTGTAATTGTATAAATCTTTATTTTCAGGTCAAATTCAAAAAAAGATTAACTAAAACTTTATTATTTTGGGGCAAATAAAAATATTTAGCCTAAATAATGTAGTTCTATCCAAGTTTTATTATAAATTGTATTCGAAAAAAAATATCTGAAAAAGTAATATTCTTAAAAAAGTAAAAATATATTTTATTTTTCAAAAAAAACCACATATACGGAAAAATCCACATGGCAGACGAGTGCACCCACACTTTTTGTCATATCAGCATCTAAGGGATTAATGACTCTCATAAGGCCAAGTTGAGGGGGATAATTAAGACCGAGCATAATTTGAGGAGGATACTAATAATCTGAGCCAAATTAAGGGATAATTTAAGGTGTTTTGTCTAGTAGTTTTTGAGGTGAAATAATTGAGAGAAAATGAGAGTAGGGGTGGGAGGGGGAAAATTAAAGAGGGATGCATTTTCTTTCATTTTGAAAAGAGCCCACTGGAGTTGAAAATAAAACGAACATGTTTTTTGTCCATTATTTCATTCGTTCAATACGAGATGAAGAGATGCATAGCTTTTTCCAATAATTTAAAAAACGTTGCGCAAACAAAAAGATGAGTATGATTTACAGCTCCATATTAAAAAGCATAAGTTTATATTATATTTTTCTTTTCTCTTAAACTATACGTGCGATAAAGTATCCTCATATAAATTGAGATGGAAAGAGAATTTATTACCTTTTTAAATTTGTTAACTCTTTGAATGATCTTTTTCAGGCCTAAATTATTAAAAACTTGGCTGGAACTCCACTATTTTGGTTCAAATATATTTTCTTTAGCTTAAAGTGATGAAGTTTCAGTCAAATTGCTTATAGATTTGGTTTTAAAAAGTAGAAATACATAGTTAAAACAAATTGCCATTGCATGTAAAGAAAATAAAGGGAAACACATAGTTGAAATTTCACTATTTTGCATAAGAATGTTTTCTGTTGGGTTACAGACAGCCTGGCTATTACCGTATTATTGCGGTGCAGCCCCCTACCCAAGGGCATCTCTAACCTTTACTTCAAATCTTTACTCCAAAAAAAATGGGGTTATTCTAAAATTGAATAAACTAATTTCAATCGTTACTCCATTTTAAACTCTAAAACAGAATCTTTTTTATATTCTTCTCTTTCTTCTATATTATATTATTATTTTTATTTTCTTATTTTCATTAAACAAATCCTCTATCTCTCTATCTCTTTATATATATATATATATATATATATATACACACACACACATATTCATCCCATATAATTCATAGGAGTATTTCTTTCTTATACAACCAATTAAAATAAATGTTTTTTACTTCTCAATTTTAGCAACATCTTGTATTTTATATTTGCATTCCATTTTTGTGATGGTTATACATATTTTTATACAATTATAACTTATAATAAAATTAAATTATAATGTTACATAGAAATAATATATGCACGAAAATAAATTTATCAAAGTTATATGCCAAAAGTAAAATTAATATTATAAAGATATTACAAAAATATAACTAGGTATATATAACATGATAAATTAAAAGAGTCAAATATAATAAATTAATAATAAAATAATAGGAAATTGTGATGGAGTGGATGAATAGTGTTACCCAAATTTTTAAGTGTCACTATTCACCCTCTAAAATAGAGGCAAATTTGCAGCTGGGTTGGACCAAAATTGTTTCATTTTCGACTTCAAAATAGAGTTTAGAGGTAAAAATGACGGTGGACTGGAGATCTTGAAAGTTGAAACTGCTTTTTTGATGTTTACTAGTTGTGCCTTTTAAATCAAAGAGTTTCTTATGCTTCATTAAATAGATATTTGAATATTAATTAAACAAAAATATATAAGAAAGGGCAATTTTGTGATACCACAATTATTAAATTAACAATAAATTAAGAAAAGTAAGTATAATACTATAAACCTCAGAACGCAATAAGTAAGTTTTCAAGTTTTTTCTCTCTCTCTCTCTCTCCCTCTCTCTCTCAAAGTTTTCTCTCGGCGCACGCAAACATGGCTTTGCTAACATACGCAACTGGCAGCCATGGGAGAAAGAGGACGACCTAAACAGCATCTAGCAAAAATTTCGACTACCGATCCGAGATCCGCAGATGCAAGGAAAGCAGTAATGGAACTTTTTTGTCTCACCAAAAGGGGTGAGAATTGAGGAACCAACTGAAAACACCACTCCGAGGAACATAATGAGTGAACAGAGCAGGTTAATACCAAATCTAGCAATCAACAATGGTAAGCTAAAAGCAGTGATAGCTACACCTGAAAGTAGTAGTGGAATAGACTGTAGATCTGGGAGCGGAATGACAGAGATGATATGCAAAACACCAAATACTAATAAAAAATGCCATGCAATTTGACAAGGCTGAAAATCCCAAAAACACTAACCAAATGGTGAAGGCAAGTGGAAATCAATCATGGGCAAATGTTGTAGCAGGGAATAAACTAGCATTGAGAGGTATGAATCTTCAGTATATTGCACCCAATGATACAAGATGGGCAGAAAGTTGTGAAATTAGACCTAAAGGATGTTGAGCAGAAAAAAGAAAAATGGAGCACAACACTTGTTCTGTATGTCGTTGGGGATTCAACATCCATAGGAGCAATGGAATGATTCCTTAATACAGTGGGTAAGTACTCCATGAAATCTTAGATCTATTATCATAATGAAGACTACTTTGTAATCCGATTTGCAAATTTGGAGGAAAGAAGTCAAGTTTTGTATACTGGGCCTCATACCATTAACAATCGTCTCATTATAATGAAAACATGGACACCAGACTTTAATCTGCATGAAGAAGTATTGAGAACCATTCCATTGTGGGTGAAGTTTCCAAATATTCCCTTAAATTGCTGGAGTATGAAGTCATTAAGAAAAACTGGAAGTTCACTGGGCAATCCAGTGTATGCAGATGAATGTCCAACTGGTATAGTTAGAATATCTTATGCGAGAATGCTGATTGAGATGGATATTACTAAACCTCTTCCTAGAAAGGTGAAATTGCAGGATCCAATGGAGAAAACAATTGAGTAAGAAATAAGATATGATTGGGAACCTACATACTGCAACAAATGTCTACAGATAGGACACAATTGCAACGAGAACATAACACAACAGCCATAAAGGCAGACATACAGAGGGAGAGAGGATAAAGCCAAACAAATCTGGCAAAAGACTGAGAGGGCTGGACTTATGGAGAATGATCAGGAGAAGGAGAAAACAAAGAAGATGGAAATAACAAAACCCCTAGAGGGAAATTCAATGCAGATTAGTGTAGCTACTAAACAAACTGAAGAAAAAGGGTGGACAACAGCTAGTGGGAAGTCAGCAGCAAGGATGGTAAAAAGAAAGCCAACGGAAGGAAAGGCTCTTGGTGGCATTAATAGGTTCCAATCCTTGAAAAAAGGCCAAGAGCACACAACCAATTATCCATGACCAAGCAATGTGCAGATGGGGCCTTACAGTGGACAAGAGCTATATCAGATACATAATTCATACCAGTATGAGTGTAATTACATAAAATATTAGAGGGTTAAATACATACAAGCAAAAGGAGACAAAGGAGTTCATAAAGCAGAATAAAAAGGCAGTGATTGCATTAGTACAACACAGAATAAATGAACAGAAAGCTAGTAGTATTATCAATAAAATTGCACCAGGATGGTAGTGGATATCAAACTTCAGCAACAATATTAAGAGCAGAATATGTATTCTATGGGACCCAAGAATCTTTGATTTTGAATCAATTGACATAGATTTCCAGTACATACATGGACAAGTCAGAACTCACTCAAGATTATTAACATTTGGTTTTACAACAGTATATGGCTTGTATACTATCAAAGATAGGTTGAGTATGTGGCAGAAACTGAGGCAAATAAACAGTATACAACAGGGCCATGGATAACAATGGGAGATTTCAATGCAGTACTGAATAGTCAGGATAGATAACATGGTACTATAATGCAAGATATGGAAATAAAGGATTCCAGGGAATTCATGGATGACACTAGTGTCGCGCACCCTTTTTTCCTTGCGGAATCGGGTTTCGACAATTTTGGGACAACTCATTTCCTTATGGGATGGGGTATGAAATTTGAAGAGTCACCATCTAACGGATTAAGGTGCGTTAGGACACCTAAAGCAAATAACTCATAAACCGGTTTACTTTACCAGAGATTGGGTAAGGACTCGAAATTACCTTGAGGGGAAGGTGTTAGGAACCCCTCGATGTCCACCACGGTGGGTCCCCCACCAAAATTAATCTAAGTGAATTAGTCCTTAAAGAGAAATAAAGATATTTAAACAAATAAAAATCATTCAAAACAGAAATTAAATGGGGGTCCTAGGTTTATTAGCCTATAGGATCATTTCTGTACAATACTCGGTAACCTTCCTCGAATAGAGGTGTTATGCGTAGCAACGAATATGTACCCTATGCGTGCATTACCCGTCCTTTACCTATGGTCCCGGAGGTGCTTAGTGCCTCTATTTAAGGTGGTTCTAGACTCATCTATGGAGCTTAAAATAAGAAAACCAGGCGTCAAACAAAAGCAAATTGGACTATCACATAAGGAACAATTAAAGGGCTCAGATTTACCTCCACAAGCAAACAAACAATTGCACGCCTCAAGCAACATTTTTAAATAATTTAAAGTCCTATAGCAGGATATCTAGATGAGCAAAAGCAGAATATGCAGCATTTTATTAAGACGAGGCAGTGAATACCTAATCAGTTTGCCTACTGATTTTATTACTTACTGGATCTGGGCAGTTTGTAAGTAGTCAAACAAACACAGTTTTAAACTTCAGAATTTTAATCAACCTACAGGTTTGCCTAGGTGATAACTGGGCAGGATCCTATAGACATAGTATCTAAGTGTTAATCAGAACACAACTATAAACCAATGATTGATTTTTTAACATGCTGATTTTTATCTGTTTAAACCCTATAGTCATGTTGTCTAGGTGCTAAAAAATTATCACAAGCGTTACAGAACTGGTTTTACATGTTTATCTTTATAAGCACGATATCTAAGTGTTGAGACTGTTTTTATACCTATTCATTATAGGCATGATGGCTAAATGATAAAACTGATTTTATATGTTTTAACTATAGGCATGATATCTAGGGGAATAAAGTTGTTAGCTAGTTTTCAAGCAAATTCAACAAGGGAATTCCTAGGGACGTGATTTCTAAGGCACGCATGATGGTTTGAGAACATGATTATTAATGCAGAATTGGTAAATGACCTAGAAACAGGATTTCTAATGCAAATGTGAAATACAGGATTTCAAAGAATGAGACAAGCCCTATAGACATGGTTTCTAATGCATATAGATAAGCATAACAATCCTATGGGCATGATTTCTACCTGATGTCGCGCCCCCCTTTTTCCTATCCTTTCGGATTAGTCAGGGTTTTTGACATTATTGGGACAACTCATTTCCTTTTGGGGCAAGGGATGTAAAGGACTTGAAGAGTCGCCACCCAACGAATTAAGGTGCGTTAGGGAACCTATTAAGGGTCACAATAATACTAATTGAATAACCAGAGTTAGGGTAAGGGCTTGAAATTACTTTGAGGGGAAGGTGTTAGGCACCCCTCAAAGTCCACAACTGTAGTTCCCGACCAAAGGAACTTTAGGAATTTAAGAAAGTAGCAAATAAGGTGTCAAAGTATACACACAGAAAAAAGTAATGGTTTTGAAAAGATTCGCAGTCTAAGCACATATATGTAGGGGATATGGGAGTCCTAAGTTGTTTATCCTATAGGATCACATCAATGCAATGCCCGGTAATCACTCCTCAGTGAGGGGCTACACGTGGCATTAACGCACCGGTCATCATATCCATATCTACCCTTTACCACACTCCTTAGTGGTTATTAAGCGAATTTAGTTAGCGATCTCTATGCATACTGTTACCCCTCCCTTCTTAATGGTCCTGGAGGAATTTAGGACCTCTAAGTACAGGTAGTTCTAGACAGACCCCTAAAGTTTTAAAAGTATAAAATTCTAAGGGACAGATAAGAACAAATAGGACTAATCAGATAAATGCAGGAAAGCAGTTATGAGGCCCAGATTTACGTCCACAAGTAATGCACGTAATCAGCACGTCTCAAACACAAATAAGAGGCAGCTTCATTAGACAGGATCCTAAGACAGGATATCTAAGTGAATGTCAATGTACATAAATATGCAACTTTATTTTTATAAACTCGGAAGCAAGGGCCTAATCAGTTTGCCTACTGATTTTTAAGCCTGTTAACCTTTAGAAAATTCAGAAGTTATTTTACCTAGAAGCATGCTGTTCTAGGTGTTATGAAAATGCAGGGATGGTTATCAGTTTTATTTAAAATAAGGTAATCATATGGGAGACTGTGTTATACCTTTTCAAGAATCAGTAGTTTAAACTAGGCGTGGTTAAGCAAATGCAAACAGCGTGCCTAATACATGATTTCTAAATGCACAGAAACGACAGTTTTATGTCAATGATCCCTTAAATTAACAGAACTCCTAAGGCATGATTTCTAAATGCACAAAAGAGTTACAGAAAGATTGAAACGTGATTTTTTAAATGCAAAAGAGTAACAACTTTTATGTTAACGTTGTTTATTATCCTAGGAGCAGGATTTCTAAGTGATAAACATAGATCATGGATGAGATGCTGAAACAGTAGACATGAAATCCTAGGAACATGATATCTAGTGCATGCTTGGCATGATTTGAATGAATATGTTGGTCCTAAAACATGGATTCTAATGTAGATAGAAATAATCTAAAGCTTAAAACATGCTTTCTACCCGATTATATTAACAGAACTATATAGCTCACACCCAGGTTTCATAACTGAGTAAGTGCTGTGTGGAAGAGCTAGCCCCAGTGCATCAGAGTTAAAAGGGATCTCACAGGAATCCCAGGGCAGTCACACACTGGAGGGGCAGAACCTAAGAACCTAAGAGTAGAGTGAGAGTGCTTGACATAGTTTTGAAAAGGTTTTGATATGAAAACAGTATTGAAAAAGAACTCAGTTGATTAAAGAAGTTTTATGAAAATAGAGGGGTTGATTAACAGTAAAATAGTTAAACAATAACAGTGTCAACCAAAAAAATAGCATATCAGCCATAGAGCAAGCAGATTCCACATTGCTCAACAACAGACTTTCCCACAGGGAAGTTGGGAATTGGGGACACATAGGGCATGTACAGTGAACACATAACAGGCAGAAACATAGATGTTTTGTAGGGATTTATGGGATTAGAGGATAGCTAATGGTACCAACACAATATGAATTTCAGAACAAACAGATGAGGACAAAGTTAAACATAGAATCAGAAAACCTAAGGTAACAAAATTTCATTGCAAAGAAAGATTCATACTAGAAACCAGACAAACATAAATAGAGTACAGTCAGGCTGGGACATGCTATAAAGGGATTAAACAAGTTCATAAACATGCTGATCCTAAGTTGAATTAGGACAGAACTAATATGCTAAGTGAAACAGTAATGTAACCAGGTTAATTACATGTTGAAAAGCTAAACAATAGACAGAAGTAGACCCACGATTAGTAAACTAAAGCAGTAAGTAAACACATTGAGTTTGGAACTTGGATTTAAATCAGAACATACCAGTTAAAGAGAGCAGATACTAAGTATAGGTCAGTAGAGTGCAATAATCAGCCTTGGCTTGCAGCAGGCTAATTCAATTGAAGCAGCAAGTAGCAAGAAATAGCAGAAAGTTTTTTAAGTGTGAGAGAGAGTTTTTGAACCAGTGAGTTTGTATCTAATGAGAGTAGAAGAGAGCATATATATATATATAGCAGTTTGAAAGCTAGGTAAATAAGGTAAAATTCAAAATTGTTCTGTGATTCAAGAACTCAGAATCAATTAGAGTAAAAATCAGTGCAAGTACTCCTTCAATTAAGGGAGTTAACTTCAAAAGGTAAAAGGCAGGTAAAAAATAAGGAAGGAAATCATATATGGTTGAAATATAGCTAAGGAAATAATCCAAACACAGTACAGGTATAAAGTGAGCGATTAAGGCTAGATACATAAGGTTCTAATTAAGGAAATAACATAAGAATCAATTAACAGTATACTCAACCACATAATTAAGGCAAGAAAATAATTTAGAAGTCGGAAATCAGTAAAGGGCATCAATCACAGGAAATCAGTAAAGGGTTTCAATTACAGAAAATTAGGGATTCAAACAAAATAGCACTGATTAAAGGAAACTACTACAAACTTCTGGAATAAACATAGTATAGGCAGGGAGAAGAAAAATAAAAAACCCTAATGAGCATAACAGGGTAGAAATCACGGAAATTCAGAACACATTCATGAGAAACAGACACGCATACAAATCAAACGAACAAATCAGCGTAGACAGACTCAGAACCCAGAACTAAGCCAAGAAATTAGGGGTTTTAGCACAGTTAATCAGGTTAAAGGGAAAACCTAAATAAACCAGTTAAACATAGTAAATATTACAGAATAACACTTGAAATCAGAGGAAAAGTCGTTTTAAACAAAAAAAAATGGTTAAAAAGCCCTAGTTATGGAGACGAAGAGACGTTTTGAAAAAAATCAGAAAGTTCTCATGGAAAACAGTAAAATAACTCGGAATACCCTTAGATCTGTTACAGATCTAACGAGTTAAGATATAAAAAATAGGGTTTCAGAGAAGAATAACCCATAGGTAGAGAGATTTCGGCTNGGGGGGGGGGGGGGGGGGAGTGAACGGCCACTGGTCCCTTGAGGACCTCGAGACAGCAAGAAACCGGGCATGGAGATCCATTAGAGGCTTGAGGATGGTGAGAATCCATCATAGTCGACGGTAGGCGAGCAACGAGGGGAAATTAGCGTTAGGGCAGAGAGCATTTGGAGAGGAGAGTGAAAGGTGACGGCGGAGTGTGAGAGGAGAAATGAGGGGTTCGGGGGAGGGGGGGATTCGTTTAGGTTAAATTAGGAAAGGGCTAATCCGGGTCGTTGATCAAAATTGATCAACGACTAGGATTTAGCAAGAGTTGGGTCGGGTAGTGTTTAGGTTTTGGGCTTGGGAGTTTGGGCTGGTTTAATTAAGGTATTTGGGCTGTTTTTAATAGGTTGTAATCGAATTAAAAATTGGCTATTTGTTATATACCAAGATAACTTAATTAAAATAATTTTATAAAATAGTTACTAATTATAAAAAAAATGAATTCTATGCATAGAAATAATTTAAAAATGATTATTTGGTATTTAAAAATATAAAGGATTAATTTCTGGCAAGAAATAGTATAAAATTATATGCATGAGCTATAATTGCAAAGTTATTGCAATTATAGCCAAAAGGTGCCAATTTGGCTATTTATGAAATAATTTGGTCTTAATAGGACCATAAATAATAAATTAAATCAAGAAATATTTATTTTGAAATAATTTGTGATGCAATTTTATAATTATTTATTGGAAATAAAATACTGGAAAAATTAATTAAAAATGTAGAAAATTATGGAAAAATACCAATTGTTGCTAATGCATGATTTTGAAAGTATGTATGCAATTTTAAAAATATTTTGGGAAAAACTAGGTATCAACACCCGCTCCCCACAAAGTTATATATAAAAGTCCCACTCAGTATTACTAATAACACCAATATCTGTTTTTACAAGAAATATTATTACAGACCAGATATAAATGAATTGCAGAATGAAATTACTATGATATAGGGAGCCTGAATAGGCCCAATAGTAAACCTGGAGGCCAGGCCTTCAACCAAGTCTGAAGTATGCCAGTATCTTATAGTACACCAAATGTCTTCTGGTGTGTCAAAGTTCCCAAGGGCCTCATGGACCCCGGGCAATGCTCAAACCAGAAATCCTTTTTAATGAAACAGTTTTCAGAACAAGTTTGGAAAAGACAGCCCCTGTGTGTCAGAGTTCGGAGGAGTCTCGTGGACTCCTAGGCAGTGCTCACACTGGAGGGGCAGGACCCTAGATGTCTAAGAGTAGGAGTTGAAAACAGTACATAAAAATAGGAGATAGTTTTAAGAAAACAACTTGGTTTTTAGAAGTAAATAGGAATAAACAGAGTCATTTCAGCACTTTGAGTTCAAACAAAGATTCCAACAGTCAAAAAAATAGACAGAACTGGATCACAGTTACTTTAAACAAGGTTTCACATTGCCTAGGATTGACTTAGTTTATCACTAGGTGAGCATATAGCATGCTGGGATCAGAATAATGATCAAACAACTACAAAGAGAAAGGTAGCAGGGGTTGGGAGCATAGAAGCCAGGAACACATAAAATCAAGACAAACATGAAGGCATGCTAGTTGAGAAACAAGTGGATAAGTATCCTGGATCAAATAAGAACATGCTAGAGTGTATGAACCATATTGACATGCTGGACAAGAAAATTTAATGAGAGTTGAGGAAAGCTAGTTAACAGAGACATAAAGCAGGCAAAGGCGGATTGACAAACAAATTACATAACATACTGAATAGGACCTAATGGCAGAGATATACATGTTGGTTAAGAGCAAGCAATATCAAGCACATGGTTTTAATTGCATATGATAACATCCAGATTACATAAACACTGAATATGACCTAATGACAGATATAGACATGTTGATTTAGAGCAATAAGCAGGAAAGACATAGGCCTACTACACAGAAGTAGTCATGCTAATTGAGATCAATAAACAGGAAAGACAGGAATTTAACTACGCAAAAATAGTCATTCTGATTGGGAGCAATAAACAGGAAAGCACATAGATTTATATACACAGCATATGGAATGATAATAGGAGTGGAGACATACCAGTTAAGAAATAACAACAGAAAGGTGAAAGTATGCAGAACCTAATAGCCTAGCCTTGGCTTTCAGCCGGCTAGACAATGTAGCAAACACAGGTAACAAAAAGGTTTAAATAAGAGCAAGAGTTTGTGTGTGTGTGTTTCTTTCTGCATGTGTTTTTGTATGAATAAAACAAGAATGAGGTTTATATAGCACTTAGAAAGGTAAGCAAATAAGGCAAGAAGATAACAATTCCTAAGTAAGGCAAGAAAATACAATAATTCAGTGAATTTGGGCTAAACCCAAGCTAATTGAATCACTATCCTTTTGTTGCGTTGTCTCATTACATGTCACGGTTGTCGGTTCATCAAGACATAGTAATGTTGTAGGGATAAAGATATGAAAGAAAAATAGTAATAATAAAACATCAAGTCATTTAAAATGTCAAAAAAAATGGTTTTCTATAACTGAAATAACGTTTTTGGAACATCGAAAAATATTATTTAAGACAAAAGAAAAAATGCAAAAGTGGAAATAATTTTTTAGAAAAGTAAACAATGTTATTCATCCTTGCTAGCCCGGGACTCATCGGGCCCTTGATGGTCTAACATTCCATTGCCTTTCGGTATACTTGGAGGGAGAGAAGGTGGAGGGCCTCTGGATCTGGTGTGATATGCTGATGATGCCAGTATGTGTGAACCAACCTTGGGGAATGGGAATAATCAAAAAGGAAAGAAAAAAAAAGGTAACCAAGTCAGTCAGGGTTCCAAAAAGAGTATTTGTAGTATCTAAACACATAGTGCGGGGATGTAAATTCGCGTCCTAATTTGGGAGCCTCGTTGTGCCTGAAGTAGGCCTAGCGACAAGTTGATTTGGAGAATTTTAGTGCCAATAATTGTCTCATTTCATTAATGTAAAAGAAGATAAATCTAAAACGACATTAAATAAGATAAGTCACTAATGGCACTTGGCCTTATTACATTTGAAAAAGCAGGTAAATCTAATCTAATTGGTCCCAGAAGGACCTTTCCCGGGCTTGATCTTCTTGGCTCTGTCGATCAGGTTCCCCAGGTCGTGCGTGACCAACAGCAGGTATACTCTCGCTAGACGTCCTCGTTCTCTTCCCTCGGCATTCTGGCAGTCGGCGACTCTTTTCCTCGTCTTCCCCTCCAGTTCCATTAGGCCTTAATTATTCCATCCTTTCCTTAGATTTGATAGCCCTTTCCCTCCATTCATTGATCAATTCCATATTAGTTTTGTGTTTCTCCAGATTCTCGGCCGCAGAATCATGAACCCTTTTGCGCAGTTTATTGTATCTCACTTGGGCTTCAACGACTTCATCTATGACCTTGTTTCCTCAATCGATTCCCGGATCAACTACCCCTGCTATGCTGTCTTCCTACCATGACAGGTAAAAGCGTACATGCCCTGTGTGGTACCTGTCAGGATTGATGGTGTCCCTTTCCACAATAACCTTTAGATGCCACATATGCTAAGCTTCACATTTGTACGGGATGTCTTCATCCTGAAAATCTGCTCTGTAATGACTCATTTTAGAATCTCGCGGTATGACTTGCTTCTTGCCTGCCTGTCTCATAACCCTGATGGGAACATAAGGGTATATTCCCCTTAACCCGATCAACACCAAGTGTAGAGCGTCCCTAGATTAGATGATGAACTCACTGGTAGGGAACCATTCGAACATCCATTGAACCTGGTCTTCAGTCAAGTTGTCAAAAACCTGCGCCCATTTTGTAGCGTTTTCTGGTTCAGCAAACCTGTCTGGGATGTAAGTCATTCTCTTAGGGTGATGGAAGGTGTGACGACCCAAAAGGGTCATCCCCTATATTCTATCTAATTCTGTGTTCCGAGATCGTGAAAACCTCCTTCTATCTCACTTCGATTTGGATGCACAGCCCAGGCGTGTAGCCGGGAAGCCTTTTATGTGAAAATTTGATAAAACGAAAATTTTGTATTGGAAAATTGAATAAAGTTGACTTCAGTCAACGTTTTTGGTTAAAGGACCCAACCCGTGATTTGACGGTCCCAGAGGGTCCGTAGTAAAATATGTGACTTGGGCATATGCCAGGAATCGAATTCCGAGGTCCCAAGCCCGAGAAATGAATTTTTATAAGAAATTATTTTCTGAAAAATATAAAGCTTTTTGAAAATGAAATTTGAGGTGAAACCTGTGATATCGGGACCGTATTATGATTCCGAAGTCCGGTATAGGTTCGATATGATTTATATATGTTATCTGTGAAATTTGGTAAGAAACGGACTTAATTTTATGTGATTCGGACCTTAAATGCAAAACTTAATGTTTATAGAAGTTTGAAGAATTTTCATGGACTTTTAGTTTAATTCATCATGTTAATGTTGTTTTATGTGGTTTGAAATCTCGAGCGAGTCCGTGTTAGGGTATATGACTTGTGTGTGTGGTTGGACGGGGCCCTGGGGGCCTCGGGTACGTTTAGGATGCTCATCGGGTGTTATTAGAACTTGGGAGACAGCTGAACCATTGATAGTCTGGTGTCTTGCACCTGCGATGGACCTTCCGCAGGTGCGGACACGCAGGTGCGGTGAGGAGCTCGCAGGTGCGGACTTAGCCCAATCCCCCAATCCTCGCAGCTGCGTTGTGTTTTTTTGCAGATGTGTAGCCGCGGGTGCGGCCATTTGACCGCAGGTGCGACCCCAGGCTTCTTGGTGGGTTTTCGCACCAGCAATGGTATTTCCGCAGGTGCGGTCCCAGGGGCGCAGGTGCGAAATTGCTGGGAAATAATATCAGATCCGAGGGTTTATGTTATTTTCACCATTTTCGAATTGGGGAGCTCGGGAGAGGCTATGTTTGGAGGCTTTTGCACCTGGGTAACTTGGGTAAGTGATTTCTATCCATTATAGACCAATTTCCACGATTCCAATCTTAAATCAAACCTTTAATTTCGAAAATTTTGGGTAGAAAATGGGATAAACTTCATAGACCAAATTATTGGGTTTTGATTGGGGTTTTGACCTCCGATTTGAGATATTTTCATATGTTTAGACTCGTGAGTGAATGGGCGTATGGAAAATATAATTTTACCCGATTCCAAGACGTGGGCCCGGGGAACTTTTTGGGCAAATTTCCTAAATTTCGCGTATTAGCTTCGGACTTATTAATTATTTTGTTTCCTTGTGATGATATTTACTCTATGCAATCGAATTGTCTTGATTTGGGCCACCTGGAGTTGGGTACTCGTGGAAAGAGCATGGTATTGAGTTGATTGACGCAGTCAAGGTAAGTATCTTGCCTAACCTTGTTTGGGGGAACTACCCCTTATGATTGAGTCTTCTATGTTTATTGTAGTATGCGTACGCGAGGTGACGTGTGTGTACTCAAACTTATTTGTAAATAGATTTCCCTTTAGGGAGTTTTGGGTCCTAATGTTCCCCATATATAAATTGAACTTGTTATGTCTGAATTCCTGATTCCTAATCTCATCTCCTCCTGTTCAAGTTAGAAGTACTTGCCTAGCATTCCTTGTTTCTTATATGATCTTAATTGACTTAAATGAAGATTATTTTTCCTACCGTTATGCTATGTCTTCCTTCATATGCTGCCTATTTACTGAGAAATTTTCAAACTGAGTTTATTCGGTGAAGCTAATTGTCTAAGTGAGATTGGTTATAGCTGATTCCCTTGCCGGAATGATTTGGTTTCTTGGTTGTGAACTTGAACGTATAGAATCGTTGCTATATTTGTCTTGTTTTCCCCTCGTTACGTTGTTCTCTCTCTGTGCTTGACATTCCTCTCAGTGGCTACTTCTTATGAGCGAGTTGTTACCACTTTTGTGATTTAAGTCTTTGTATTGATTTGTTCATCGCACTTTGTATTCAACCTTGTTTGTTTTCATGCCGATTGTGGTAATATATGTTGTTTTTGTCGCATTCTGGTTGTTTTTCTTAGTGGCTGCATTGCATATTTAAATTGGGACTACGGACAGAGATCCAGGAGCTTCCCCCCCTGTACTGCATTGCATATTTAAATTGGGACGACGGACAGAGATCCGGGAGCTTTCCCCCAGTACTGCATTGCATATTTAAATTGGAAGTACAGATAGAGATCTGGGAGCTTTCCCCCTGTACTGCATCACATATTTAAATTGGGACTACGGACAGAGATCCGGGAGCTTT